>JAYJLV010117074.1:0-10848 GCA_036873485.1 Torymus texanus | reverse complement strand
TTTTTTTTAATTTACAAAAGGCTTTATCACAACCTTTATGAATATAATTAAAAATATACTTTAATAATACTTTGTAATTCTTAAATTTATAGCAATGTTTGACATAATTCTGTATTTATTTCAATAATAAAAATATATCATGTTACGTATACTTTTGTCCTCTCTTTGCATATAACAAATATACCATTCATGTCGAAGTTGGGTGGTTGACGAGCGGAGCGAGTAGGGGGGTACCCCCCCTAGTATATATATATATATAAATACTACACACACGTACATACATATGCCGGAAGTATCGTACAACGGCTGATCGGACTAACCGGATATCGTAACAAAACGAAAAGTTTCGGAAAAGAAAACGTACAAAAAATAATTCAGTTCTCAATATCTTTTGAACAAGGTAATCTTTTTACATGAAATCTTTTGATTTTAGTAGAGTAACGAAATGGCTTTCGATTAAGACTACATTTGTTATAGGTTTAAATTAAAACAATAGGTTTATAAGCGCAATGAAAATCTCACACACCTATTTCAAAGAATGAATAGCACGGGTCGCTCCTTCAGGCTTAGTCTATACTTGCCTTCGGAGCGCTCCCGCGCTCCTTGATAAGTGAAATAGAAGAAAGTAATCGAAACGTTTCAAGTATTAAGTCCATAGTTTATTTTACTATTACATTTAAGAGTTTGATCTGTTGTAACGGAGTGGATACGGGAAATGGGAGTATAAAAGTAAGCGATTGCCTCGGGAATCGAAGTTGAGCCGTCCTGACGGGAGGTGAGCTTCGTAAATACTGGGCTATCGATCACATTGATTCCTAACCGTCGATTCGGTGTGATAACCGCATGTGTTGGTATCACAGCGCCCTATCCTTACACCGGCTAGCGCAGTGTCACACCTCGTTATACTATATTTACTTCTTATATCTACATCTACAAAAAGAAATTAGTACGTACATATTCTTGACTACATATCAACTGATTCCACTATTTTCTTGTGTTTAATGTATAATGTATTCTGTAGAAGAGGCACGATACAATTGGCAAAGAAAACAATTATTTTATTATACACTTTTTTACAAAGTTTAAGTTATTTATTCATATTTTATATGTCATAGAAAAGCCTTGATATTTGCCCAATTTTCCTTTTCAAAAAGTGTTATTTTGAATTGATTGTTTATATTTGCCGTTCCGAAGAATTTCTCTACAAGATACTGTAAACAAATTTTAATTATATTAGTGAAATAATATCTAAAAAGACTATATATAGGGGGCGTGTGTGTGTGTGTGCGTGTTTTTTTCGTGGAGACGGCGAACTGCTTTAGGCACCATAGGGAGACACGTGTCTCCCCGTGTGTGGGAATCCCCCGACGTTAACATGTCAGAGTGTACCCACTGAAACCTCTCCGCCTTACACTGCACCCATGGAAGTCGCCGCAAGGCATTACTTCACGGTGGCGTGTGTGCAACCTCACTTGTCCGCGCTGTCGTTGTCTCTTTTTCGCTATTCTGCTTTCCAAATGGAGTTCAGCTTTTCCTCGATGGACGTGGTAAGTGTAACCACCGCATCCCAGCCTACCTGTGGGGCGATCAAGCACTTCTCAATGCCATCTGGCGTCAGCGGACCTGTCTATAAGGCTCAGAACTGCCACCTGTCATTTTGAAACCTAGGGCACCGGAATAGTGCGTGCTCCACGTCTTCGTCGGTTCCAGGGCATGCCTGGCACTGCGCGCTATGATTCACGCGAATATGATGTAAGCAGCTGCGGAAGCAGCTACGCCCCGCGTCATCTTC
This sequence comes from Torymus texanus, assembly GCA_036873485.1. Classification (NCBI taxonomy): domain Eukaryota; kingdom Metazoa; phylum Arthropoda; class Insecta; order Hymenoptera; family Torymidae; genus Torymus; species Torymus texanus. The sequence goes on along the minus strand of JAYJLV010117074.1, from coordinate 9,056 downwards.
TTTTGTATGCCTACCTTCACGGTACGTTATGGCTAAGTAGATCTAAGGGAGGAAGCCCCACAATCACAGACAGCGATTTTCGACACGGTATGGTAGGCATGGGCCACCCTTAACGCAGTCGTTCTGTAGCCCCGTCGGCAAGTGGCTCCGTGGCTCGTATGGCTGCTAATGGTATCCGCCCAGATTAGAACTCCGTATGATATCACGGAGGTCACTACTGACGAGAGGAGGGCCCGTCGCGGCTGCTTCGGTGCTCCTATGCCCTTCCGATGCCTTTGAGCCAGCGTTTAGAAGGTGCTCCTTGAATGTTAACCGCACATCCAGTATAACCCCAAGGTAGTTGATGGTGTCTACCGGCCTAATCTTTTTGTCTTCGACCGTAAAAGTGGCGTACTTCCTCCTTTTTGTTCGAGAGATTAGCACTGCCCCCGTCTTCTCTGCTGCCAAACTCAGCCCATGGTCGCTCAACCAGCCAGCTACCACTTCAATAGCCTCATCTCCGAGGTGTTCAATTTCATCGATACTCATCGCGACAATGATGAACGCAACGTCATGAGTGAAAGCTACCATCGGGGCTCCCTCTGGAAGCGGTTGTCTAAGCAGCGCGTCATATAGTACGTTTCAGCCAGGAGGTCCGAGAACCGAACCCTGTGGCATGCCTCCAATGATTTTATAGGAGTGCGTGCCGCCATCGGTGTCGTAGGAAAGAGTTCGGTTTGATAAATAGCTCGAGATAACCGTCCGGCGGTAAAGCGATACCTTCAGTTGTTCGAAAGACTCCATGATGTGGTCCCACCTGGCAGAGTTAAATGCATTTCGGATATATTGACCAAAGATAGCGTACATTCGCTTTGTGCATCGGATGCCGCTGATAGCATTCGAGGCTATCGCTATCACTCGGCTAATGGCATCAACAGTTGAGCGACCCTTCCGAAAGCCGAACTGATTATCAGAAAGGCCTCCTGCCTTGAATATGGCCGCGTCCAGCCTGGCACCTAATACTCACTCAAATAATTTCCCGGCAATATCTAGTATGCCGAGTGGTCGGTACGAGGATGGCTCCTCCATCTTGGAGTTTCTTCCATTTAGACAGGAGTACCAACCATTGCACCTTCCACTGTGGGAAGATTCCTTCCTGTAGACAAGCGTTGAATGTGTCCGCAATGATCTGGGGAACATATAGAGGTTTGTATTACCAGGCCTGGGATTCCGTCAAGACTTGGGGCTTTCCGGATGGAGATCTTCTTGGCGGCCATCTTCACCTCTGCTTCCGTGATGACTGGCAGCTCGGCTGCGCCATCTATTACCATCAAGCCAGTACCGGATGGCCGTTCCCGGTGTTCCGGGAACAAGGGGCGAACCACCTTGTCTAGAAAAGTTGGACAGGTTGGTGCGTTGGGGCCCCTTCGGCTTAATCTTGTACCTCTTCGCACAGGTCTCACCAGCAATTTCTTTTAGCCATTATGATGGCAGCTTTGAGCTCTCTTCTTTTTCTCTCGTAGGCCGTACGTAGTTTCTCATACAGCGGCCCCCTGAGTTGCTCGTTGGTGCAACTTCCTAGCTCGAAAACACTCTCGGCGTATCGCCGCAATGTCCTTGCTCCACCAATAGACTGGTGGGCGTCCTCGGGGGTTGACCTTCATACACATTGAGGCATCACAGGCCGCTGTTAAGGCTCGTGAAAGGCTTTGGTCTTTCTCCTCTATGGTTCCTTCCAACAGTGCTCCCTTTAAGGAACAGAGGAACGAACCCCTCACTTGTCGAAGGTGGACGGTGCTTATCTCTCTTTTATCGGCATTTTGTCCGTGCATACCGCCTTACTAGTCAACTGGAGCTTGTATACGAGGGCTCGGTGATCTCTGCCCGTGAACCGATCGCTCACTCGCCAATCGAGCCCGTTTCTCATCAATCTGGGATTGACGAATGTCAGGTAGACTATAGAGGACTTGCCTTTCTTAGAGTAGGTCGGCGTTCTTCCTGAGTTAGCGATCTCATGCTCCAGTATCGCGAAGGCATCAAGGAGCATACGTCCTCGATTATTGGTCTTCGCGCTGCCCCACTCAGTCGCCCATGCGTTAAAGTCCCCCCCCCCGATCACTACTCACTATCGGGTGGTGCTAGCACTGGCCACGACAGCGTCCAAGGATCTTGCGATTTCATCGATGTCATCGCTGGGTGGGAAGTAGCAACTGTATATTCGCATACCCGCTACCTCCATCTAGGTAAACCCGGGCAGGGGAGGATCCATTTTTCTTGATATATGGAGATTTCCACATACTCAGTTTGGTTCGTTAAGGTCCCTGTACTCATCGCTGACTATGGCAATATTGGCCTTCTCTTCTCGATCCAACTGAGACAGCAGGTCCTGAGCCACAGCGCAATGGTTCATGTTGATTTCGAGTACCCTAGCCATTGCTACTATTCGGTGCCTCGACCTCCTGCAATTTCTTCTTGTTATTGGACATACAGTTCATTGCTTTATGGCCCTCCTTTCTGCACCGAAAGCATTGCGCTGACCGATCAACCGTGCTTTTTCAGTCCTTCGCCATGTGCCTGTTTTTATGGCACTTAGAGCATCGCGATGATGCTTCTCGCCGCCATACCCTGCAGTTCACCCAGTCGATTCTGAGCTTCCCACTTTGCAGTAGCTTTTTGGCAACGGGAGTCAGGACACTGGCTACTTGAGTGCCACTATAGGCTTTCCTAAGTTTGGCACACTCCGGGATTACTGTTTTTGACTCGGCCACCGTGGTGATAGCCTCTACTACCTCTTCCATGGAAGTAGTCTCGTCCATGTCCTTGATGATTATGACTTCGTTGTGGATCGGCATCAGGACTTCAGCTGACCCCTTCAGGATGGACGAGGCTATTACTTGAAGCTCGAGGGTTAAAGCACCCGGTCTTCTGAGCTCCAATAGGAGTTCTCCTGCTCGAATGCGCCTCATCCCCGTGACCCTTTCCCCAAGCTCTTTCAAATTCGGTGTGCCTTTAACCTTCCGAATGATGTCAACATATGATACCTCTTCCGATGCCCCAACTTTGAAGGCATCTCTTCTTATTCTCTTCTTTCTTCACCCTATTATTCATGACATCTTTTTCCTACATCTCCTCCACGTGGGAGGAGTTCAGGAACGTCATAGGCTCACCTAGTCACTTCTTCTCTCTCGCTTTCTTCAGCTCGGTCCTCTTTTACTCTTCGTACCGCAGGTCCTTGAGGACTTCCGTGACGAAGGCTGCTATTGCCTTCCATGCTTCTTCCGAAGACATCATTAAATCCATCATTACTTTTGGCGTGATTTTTCTCTTGAGTGATTGCTCCAGTTCGTCCCATTGTACGTCATATCTGGGGCACGTGAAGAACACATGTTCTACATCCTCGTCGACCACTGTACAGGTTCGGCAGTCCAGGAATTCCCCGTACTTGTATTTGTACAGGTATGCCCTGAAGCACTCGTGACCTGTCAGCATCTGTGTCAGGTAGTGGTTCATTTCACTATGTGATCGGTTCGTCCACTTATCCATTCGGGGAATAAGGCGATGTGTCCATCTTCCCTTGATGGATTCGTCTCAGCTCTTCTGCTAGCGTTCCATGCTACTTCTTGTTTCTTTGGTCTTTATGACCTCTTCTTCTTTCTTCGTAATTTCCGTCCTTCTTTGCACAGACTTCCGTCGCTCGAAGATTTGCTTTCGTTCCTCTGCCAAAATTTCAATAGGTAATAGTCCTGCGATCACTTCTACGGCCTCCTTAGATACCGTGTGGAAAGCACTAGTCACCCGGAGGGCGCCGAGCCTATACACGGATGTCATGCTTTTGCGCGTACTTTGCGTCGTTAGTGCATCAGCCCAATTCGGGATGCCATACATCATGATTGACGTAAAGACCGACGTAAGAAGGGCTCGTCTACTTTGTTTAGGGCCCCCTGCGTTAGGCATGAGCCGTGATATGGTTGCCCTGACTGCTGCCGCCTTGGTGCTGATATGTTCGACTTGCGCTTTAAAAGTGAGTCGTGAGTCTATCATCACTCCCAGGTAGCGAATAGTTGGCTAGGAGGAGATTTCATGCTCACCTACTCTTAATGTTGCCGTCTCCAGTTCCGTCCTGCTTGTGATGAGCACGGCTTCCGTCTTGTGGTCCGGCAGCTTCTGCCCATTTTCCTCTAGCCACTTATGATACATCTTAAAGGTGATCTTGAAGAGGTGAACTATCTCATCCAAATGCTTCGCCAAGATGACCATCGCGATATCATCAGCGAATGCCACGGGTGTCACCGCTCTTGGTATCTTGAGCCTCAGTAAACCATCATACATGATAGTCCACAATAAAGGCCCAAGCACCGAACCCTGGGGCACTCCTCCATTCACTCTATACGTTTTGGATCCGTCCTTGGTATCGTACTTAAGGATACGATCACTGAGGTAGCTGTGTACGATTCTCCGTAGGTATCTCGGAACGTTCATTCTGGCTAGAGCGTCGAGAATACGGTCCCACCTGGCGGAGTTGAAAGCATTCCTGACGTCCAGAATTACCCCCAGGTAGTACTGCTTTTCTCCGTTTTCCATCTTTTTCCGGCGATTGCTTTCTTCACTTTATCCACGACGAGTTTTATAGCATCAAGCATGGAACGGCACTTGCGAAATCCAAACGCTCGAGGATTTTTCCTGCAGTGTCCAGCATGCAGAGTGGACGGTAGGATGGCGGTTCGTCCGGTGGCTTCTTTTCCTTCGGGAAAAGAATCAGCCTCTGCTGCTTCCACTTGGTGAGGAAAACTGCCTCTTGCAGACATCTGCTGCACATGGAGAAAAACATCTCCGGGGCTTCCTCAATGGCTGCCTTAAGCGCGATGTTGGGGATTCCGTCCAGCCCGGGAGCTTTTGTATTTCCCACTTTCGCACAGGCTGTCCTCAGTTTCGTCATAGTTATTGGTGGAATCTCTTCCTCGTCGTCATTAGAGGTATGCCCCATGTGCCAGCACCTGTAGCACTTAGTGGACGTACGCGTGTCTCTGATTGAACAGGTCACCAGTCCTATACGAATCTTGCCACGGTCACCGATAGCTTTCCGTGCGGCTTCCGCCGGGAGTCGTACGTGGGCTATTTGCGTGAACCCGTATGATCTCCGAAGTGATCTCGCGCATTCTGCCTTGACCTGGTAGTCATTGCTAAGGACTTTTTGGAGTGCCGTCACGATTTCTTCTTTGGTCGTGGTTTCTTCTACTTCTTTTATCTCCAGGTCGACCTCATGTATTCCTGCGTCGACAGTGGCAACCTCATTTAGGAGGTCCCCGACCTGCTTCCTAAGGTTTTCCATCCTGCCACTGAGTTTGCACTCCTTATTGAGCTGGATAATAATCTTTACCTTTTTGATGATGTTGGCCTTGGACTTTTGGGACGTTACTGTGACGAGGAATGCGTCTGGAAACTTCCGCGTCCTTTCTTCCTTCTTCACTCTTGTTCTTTCTTGTTCTTTCTTCTTTTCCTTCTTTTTCATTCTCCGCCCAGCAACTTCCCAGCCATCTTGCTGTCCCTCTGTGGCAGAAACAGCTGGTTCTTCTTCGCCTTGCTGTACCCCTTGTGCAAACGTCTTCCGTTAGGCTTCAGCCTTTTTCTTCGTTGGTTTTTCTTCCGTCGAAGGTGACGTGCGGCTCTTTTGCTTACTGCTGGGCTGGGTCGGCGTGGAAGACGCGGCAGCGGCACCTAAGCTTAACTCTAGTCGAATGTCATGCTCTTGCGTGTAGTCTGCGTGGCTAATGCATCCGCCCAGATCGGGATGCCATAAGTCATGACTAACGTCACGACTCAGCTCCGCTATTGTCAACTCCACTCAACACTTTCAGGACATGTAGGGCACTCCGCGCTCTCGTACATTACAATTCTCTTGAGGTAGCTGCGAAAGCAGCTATGCGTATTTAGTACCTCATCGTCACTGCCACTCTTCCAGAGTCTTCCTGGACCATCGGATTTGACGTGGTCCCTGGTCAAAGTCGCCCTCTTCTCTTATCACACCCTCGCGATACACCTCAGCATTCTTTCATGCCATTAGGTCTAAGGGTGGCAGTCCGGCAATTACCGAGAGAGCGATGTCTGATACAGTACGGTAGGTGCAGGCCACTCTCAGCACGATTGTCCTACAGGTTCTTCGGCAAGCGGCACCATAGCTTGGGTTACATATAGCATCAGCCCAGATTGGGGCTCCATACAGGATCACGGAATAAACCACCGATGAAAGAAGCAACTGTCGCTGCTCTTTTGGCCCTCCTATGTTTGCCACGATGCCTGCGAGCGCTCAAGCTACTTTTGATGCCTTTAATCTTGCGCTGCTAAGGTGGTCTTTGAATGATATCCGCGCATCTATTATGACTCCAAGGTACTTCATGGTGTCCCTCGTCTTTATCTTCTCGCCGTTGACCGTGCAAGTGGCGTAGACTCTCTTTTCTGTTCTGGCAATGAGCACTTCCTCCGTCTTTTCGGCCGCAAGACCGAGCCCATGGTGGCTCAGTCAATCTCCTACTACCACGATTGCCGTATGTCTCAGGTATTGCACATCTTCGATGGTTTTCCCAACGATAATGAGAGCAATATCATCCGCGTAAGCTACTATCGACACCCCATGTGGGAGCGGTTGTCTAAGCAATCCGTCGTACAGGATGTTCCAGATGGGGATCATAGTACAGAGCCCTGCGGCACGCCTCCTGTGATCTTATAAGAATGCGTACCGTCGTCGGTGTCATAGAGAAGCTTGCCGTCAGTTAGGTAGCTCGAGATTACTCTTCGAAGATACAGTGGCACGCTTAGGTCTTCTAATGCGAGCATGATTTTATCCCACCTGGCCGTGTTAAACGCGTTCCGCACATCTAAACCAATTATAGCACACATGCGTTCAGTGCACCGGCTACCACTAACGGTGTTCTTGGCTACTGACATCACCTTATCGATGGCAATTGATCGTTGATCGGCCCTTCCTAAAGCCGAATTGGTTATCCGACAAGCCGCCAACCTGTTGTATATCCGCCTCCAGTCTGACGGATATAATACGTTCAAACAGTTTTCCGGCGATATCCAACATGCAGAGTGACCAATACGCGGATGGTTCATCCAGAGGTTTATTTCCCTTAGGAAAGAGTACCAACCTCTGTATCTTCCACTAAACCGGGAATATTCCTTTGCTTAGGCATGCATTGAAAGTGTCCTTGAATATGTAAGGAACTTACAGAGCTGCAGGCTTTATAGCTAAACCACAAATGCCATCCAGTCCAGGGGCCTTTCTTATGGCAACCTTTCTGGCCGCTACCTTCACTTGTGATTCGGTGACTGCTGCTGGCTCGGCTGTACCAATTCCTCCCGTTAGACCAGTGCCATGTTGCTGTTCCTGGTGTTGTGGGAATAAGTTTTGGACTACTCTATCAAGGAAAGTTGGGCAGGAAGGACCACTGGTGCCTCTGGGATTGATTTTATTTATGACCGTTCTGCATGGCCGTCCCCACGGGTCACTGTCTACTTCCTCGCAGAAGTCCTGCCAACACTTACTTTTGGCTGTCTTGATGATAAATTTCAGCTCTTTCCTCTTTTGCTCATATCTAGTTGTCAATTGGTCATACAGCGGTCTCCGAACTGCTCTTTGATGCATCCCCTGTCGTTCGTACTCGTGGACATCGAGGCATCGCATGCCGTTGTGATGGACCTCGTGAGGCTTTGAGCCATTACCACAGCTGTTCCTCGACAGATGCTTCTTCCAGAAAGCACAGAAAAGCTTCCCTGTCGAAAGTAGCTAGTGCCCATATCTCCCTCTTCGGCATCTGGGTCATATTCGTTGTTTTGCTTGTCAGGTGCAGGGTTCAAAAAATTTTTAATTTTCGATTAAAAATTAAAAATTGAAAATTTAATGTTCAATTGAATGTGTTCGATTAAAAATTAAGAAGTTAATTTTCAATTAAATAATTTCGATTAGAAATTAACTTATTAATTTTTAATCGAACACATTCGATTGAAAATTAACTTCTTAATTTTCAATCGAATAATGTCGATTGATAATTAACTTTTTAATTTTCAATCGAATAATGTCGATTGATAATTAACTTTTGAATTTTTAATTGAATAAATTGTAACAGGGTTTAAATTAACCGAAATACTACCGAAGGCTTGTGCCCTAGTACACGGTACCGCGGGAGTCAATCTAAACTCTTCTTCTACGAACGAGATGGCAAGTCAAGATGGTTACCCTGACTTGCCAAAATTGAAGGCAGCTACGCGGTATCGTGACGGTCCTGATACACGTCTCGATTCCGAGAATCGTACTTGCGCCCGAGCGCTCACGCGTAACGCGCGAAATTCGAACGCGAATCGGGCACGCATTACAACATTTATAAAATTAACTTGTTAATTTTTATTTTTATCAAATTCATTCGATTAAAATTTAACTGTCTAGTAATTTTCTATATTTTTCGTTATTAATAAGAGAAATTATAAAAAAGTTTTAAGAAACTTAATGCCAATCTATTGGGGCAGTTCCGGTGGAGCGATTTTGTTCAAACTTTGCAGTATCTCTACTGCCGATGTCTAAAAGTGATAGGGAAAGAAAAATTTTTCCTAACGTCCTTTTAAGTGCAAAAAGAAATTCGTATTTTTTGGAGGTCGTTTGGGGGTAGTTTTGAAGGGTAGTCTTTTGCAAAATGTTTTTACATCGATATACGTTCATATGTATGGTATTTTATCATTTAAAACCAAATTTCAATAGAAATTGAAAACTTTGGTTTTTTCGTTCGCGATGAACGTTCGGAATTTCAAGCACATATTTTTTTCTCGGTGTAAGATTTACTAATACTGGAAGGGCAAATACTCAATTTCGCATGTATTTGTTTTCTTTACGTTGACTGATCCAACAATGTGCCTTCCAGTGCTATATTGAACGTACTTACGACAAGTCGATAGTATAAACTAGTGCAGTGTGTCTCTTGATTAGTTTTATATAATATAACATTTTTGCATACTATTTACATAAAAGCGTGTTATTTACCTATAACAACCATCAATTTTTGAAACTGAATAAAGCAGTGGTAAGT
>JAYJLV010117053.1:0-10849 GCA_036873485.1 Torymus texanus | reverse complement strand
CAAGACTTCACAAGAACTGATCCGTCAAGCCCCAAGGCGTATGAGTGACAGAATCTTATAGATTCCTTCCTCACCGGCCTTGCTTGTTCTAATAATCGCATATGTTTTCAAGCCCGTTCCCTTGGTAGTGGGTTTTCTAGAAATATAATTACATCAGTGATTTTCTGGAGTAAGAACACAATGTATACAATAACGAAATATGAAGATATGCGAGCGTTACAGCGTGAGAAGGTCATTGTCGTCGATGTCATCCGATGTCAGCATTCTTCAGAAGTTCAAAATGTAAGATACAATTTCAACCCACGGTGGCACGCACCCTACCTCAACAGGAGTAGGAAATCGAAAGTGACGTCACGGAAGTCAGCGTTTTTCAAATGCGAGAAAAACGACCTACTTGTCAATTACGACAATTTAAATTATTAGATGTTATGATGCTTTATAAATTATTATCAAATTTTGTACAATTTATAAATTAAGTTTCCATTATAGAAGACAGGAGCGATCGACTGCAATTCAGTATTTTCGTGCGACAGATCGCGAATTTCGTACCACTCCAGCCGATAATAGCAGTAGATCACAAACAAAAGTAGTTAATTATCAATAATAATAAAACCCGCAGAAAGCGTACATTGTATAACGCTATATTTAAAGTTCTGCTTGTAAGGACAATTACGAGCCTAGATCCTCCAAAATCTACAATTTGACAACTGTATAATTAATTAAAAGGTAAAATAAATAACCATAATTACCAAACTCACGCTGACTTGATAAAGTATGCTCATATGTTACGAATTCCATGTTTTCGAGGTGTATTCATGCGATATGCATTACCAGCTGGTGATCCAGATTACCATGAATCAGCAATCGTTAATCTCGTTGATCAAAACGGACCTGATACGCATTGGATAGCCTATCGAAAAAAAGGTAAAAGTGTTGTATATTTTTATAGTTTTGGAGATCTACAGCAACACATAGAACTGATGAATTATCTAAAAGACAACACTGTAAGGCATAATCTTGAGAGATATCAAGATTATAACACATATAACTGTGGACATCTCTGTTTAAAATTTTTGTGCAAAGTTACGTAAAACATTGTAGATAGTATGTTATACATAGTATGATGCAGTAGAGCATCTAGTAGACCATCTACTGTGACGGCTGCTCTCCTCGCACAGCTCCGTGCGCATACATGCACAGGAGCTAATGTTTTCTTTTTGTTTATGTGTTGAGGGGCGAGGAGCAGCAGGCGAGCGGACGTGCCGCGCACGTGCGCACTCCCGAGAGCCCCGCGGAAGCCACCTTACCTTGTGTAGCCGACGGATGCTACGGTGACGACGACAGCGCTTGCGCGAGAGCCGACAGCGGTGGCAGCGGCTACATACATACGCCACACACCGACACAGGCACAGTTGAGCAGGCGGCACATCACGGGAGATGGGAGAGACCGCACACCGGCGCGAGCATGCGAACGAGTGAGCCACGCGCATCCGCGCGGGCAGTGTGAGAGAAAGAGAGAGAGCGCAGCGGCACTGGGCGACGGAATGTACGTGGAACGAGAGAGCAGCCTGCGAGCTGCATGTGCCGTGAGAGATAGGTGCGATAGAGTGAGTGGGAGTGCGGGAGAGAAGGCAATCGGTAGCCTGCGTGCTACAGTGCCGAAGTGAGTGGGAGAGAGATAATACAGTAATGATAGTAGCCGTGCCGTATATAGAAGTGGATGTGCGGGGAAATTAAGGCTCGCCTCCACTGAGCCAAATTGAGTGCCAATTCAAATGGCGCGCACGCAACAGGTGGCAGATCGATTGCCACCGAGCGGACCTAGCTTTAGTAATCTCGCGCGCCGAGCCAATCAGAGTGCCGCGCGGGTTTCTTCCCGGCCGCGATAGGTTCATGCGCCGGAACCTAGTGCCATCCGCGACCGCGATTGAATTATTAACAGCGAAAAAGGGCTAGGTAATGCAGGGGATGATGAGAACAAGGCAGATAGCGATAGTGCCGAAATTGTGAAGAAGAAGGAAGTGCCGAGGCGAGCGCGACGCGCTCGTTCACTCGCTGAATAGCTATCGCCGAAAGTAGTCGCGCAAAGCCTAGTGAAATCTTGAAATCGAGTATACTTAGAGATAATTGAGAATCGTAGAGTTGTGAGAGTGAGAGATAGGATTAGCGAAATAGAGCCGATAGATAGTAGAGAGAAGTAGCAAGGCGAGGACGAAGGAGTGTGCGAGCGGAAATAGAGTGCTGTAAGATTTCTATTGCTGTCGTCGGTTGGCAATTACTTTCGCCTCCGAGCCTCGTACCTTTCTTTTCTATTTTCAGGGTACCCCCGCGAGGCAAGGCGATAGCCGTACGACGGCGACCGCCACGCGTGTGCCGTGCCGTCTCTCCCGCGTCGAGTTTTCGTGCGATTTTGCGAGATCTTTGTGCGATATTTTGGCGCGATAACGATAGCCGTACGTGACTTCGCGATTCATAGTGACCGGCCATTTTGGCGGAGACTAACGGGCAGCATGCGCGAAAACTAATTGTTGGGACTCGATGCTATAGATTCTTGTTATAATAAATTCTGGAGCGTGCAGTAGTGTGATTATTAACTTTGTTTTATTTTTTTTGTCTATAATAGTCGGGAAGTATTGTGTGTCGAATTCCTTTGTACTCGTGTCCAACGTAGCTCGCGCGAAGTCTTTTCGTTGCGAATAGGGATTTCAGGTGCCGTTTCGCTGCGGGTTGCGACCGTCTCCAGGTCGTCTCGTGCGAATCCGCGCAAGAGAAGGAGAATTGTGCCACCGTGAGAGCCAGCCATAAATAATTCACGCCGCGACCTGGCGCCCCTTTTTTAATTAAAATTCGGTCGCGTGCCTAATGTGGAGAGTCTGTAGAGAACACCAAGGAGTTGAGCTGTATAACGTGCCCTCAGGGCGAGTATAATAGCACGGTATTGGGGATATAAATTTGACGTGTTACAATAGTTAGTATTACTTGATCAATTATGAATGGATCATTGATCTTAAGTTTATCTTTAACGTCATCTGTATTAGAGGATGTATATTTTCAGAACTCTTACCAAATAGAAGATGCGTTCTAGGATTGATTGAACTTCTAACCTTTAATTCAATACCTAATATTGATATTGACAATAACAACTTTTACATGGGTGAAGAGATAGTGACATTACCAATAGGTAACTGGGAGATTGAAGACATTGAACGTTACCCACAGGAAATACTTGCAGCTAAAGGCATATTACTTAGCCTTAGACCTAATAATAATACTCTTCGAAGTACAATAAAGTGCAGTCACGTAATAAATTTCCAACCGTTTAGATTCTATTGAAAGATTGTTAGGCTTTACACAGCGCACTCTTTCTCGAGTGCATTTTAATCGCCCACCGCCAGAAATTGGCAGAAGATGTACTCGGAGAAAAAAATGATAAATACAAAAGTTTTCTAAGTCAAAGTCGCTGGTACCATTAGGTGGCCCCCTTTGAACCCTAACACTTTTATTTTTATCATTTTTCTCCGAGTACATCTTCTGTCAATTTCTGGCAGTGGGCGATTAAAATTGGACACCTTGTATAAACGCATAAAAAGTGCATACGATACATGAATTTTTTCCAGCTGTTTCTTCAGGATATAGAATCATTGAAATTCCAACATAACTTATTTATTTACCAATCGTAGCCAGTACTACTGATAAGATACAGTTACGCATTGTCGATCAAGATGGAAACTTGGTGAATTTTCGTGGAGAAATTATAACTATTAGAATGCATATTACAACTGCATGCTAATTATGGGAATCATATACAGCAGTAAATTTAGAAAAAGTTATATTAACAAGGAACCATGTCATCAAAAGATCAGTCGTCAACAGACAGACACAGAGTTAACACCACAGAACATTGGCTTCCTGAAAAATTTGAGGCTAAAAGTCAAAAGAAACCTTGGAAGGAATAGTTATTTTCGATACAAATGCGAAAAAGTTATTTTATCCTCGTGTGGACGTTTGCGCCCGAGCGAAGCGAGGGTGAAAAGGCCACACGAGGATAAAATCACTTTCTCACTCGCGTATCGAATTCTATTTTTTGACACGACGTGTGAGAAGCTCAATTTAGCGCATGCTTTTATATTCGAGCGTGCGAAATCGAACTTCTCCCACGGAGTGGAAAAATAATTTGTTGGTTTTCTTGGTATTTTTACAGTCAACGAAATGGAAAATATATTAAATGTACAGTCACCCGTGGAATTTGATGAATCTGTCGCTCATTATGAAGTGCATGCGCATCAGCCTTATACTTCATCAGCTTTCAATAACAGTGATGAAATTGCCATACAACATCAAGATCTCTGTGCTACCTTCACGCAGATCATTACATATTCATGGCCGATTATTAAAAGCAGATGGTACGACGTAAATAATCCTATTAGTGGGGATATTAAAAAATTAGTAGAAAGAGGGGATAAAGGTATAAAATACCCTTTCACCCCATTTAAACAGTCAGACAACATAGAGTACGTTGTGGACATACAAGGGTTCAAGCAACCTCCAAACAAATGTAGTCTTCGTAATGCAAGTACTCTATATGTCAAAGGTCTTGAGAAAAAGCAGTGGTTTGAATAATGCAATTTCAACGTGTACGACATGAGCGACATGCGCTTTCCAGCACTGCAGAAACGGAAATTTGATGTATTAGAGCAACTCTGTCTCCATCATAGACTTTCTTATAAGGCAAATTGTGCACATGGTAATATGTTGCTGCATAGAAAATTTTGTCATAATATTTCATCACTAGAAAGATCTCTCAAGATATTTTTTAGCCCAGAACATTTACCATTTATGAGTCCTATAGATATTGTTCAACTACCTAAGGCATCTCTCACAATATTTGCAGCATCTGATGATTTGAAAAGCGATCTAGAAATTCTCCCAAGTTTACGTTGCTGGAGCATAATCATACAGAGGCTGTAGTTCCATCTTTAAGAAGAGACTGTATTCAATGTACACTTAATGTCAATCAATAACAATCATAAAATTCTTGTAAAAAATGTGACTAATAAATTTTATCCATACTCTATATTAGCCTTTTAATTTCTTTTATCTATATCTCGCAAACGGCGAAAGATATATAGAAAATAACTGAATTTTGAGTCTCTTCCGAGAAGCGATTATAAACACTCTCAATAAATTGATACTGTTAAAAGAAATCATTTCTAATAATTTAATAATCTCGAGTTCGAAGAATTGTAGCGATAAGAATATCGCGACAGGGACATGCTAATGAGTCATCCTACTTGATCACTGCAACAAATGCATGCTCGCACCGATGCGCACCGCGTGTGCGAGTTAAGTGAAATGACCGGTGGATGCACAAGTCGACACACAATCACACAGGTAATGCTCTCACTTTAAATAAATCGAATATAGGAGTTGATCTATATGTAATTTATTATACGAGTCTTAACAGATTCGAGGCCCGACAGAGACTGACGATCGTCGGCGCGAAAGAAAAGCGAGAAGTACTCGTATGTGCATAAGTATATTCATCAAAAGGCATCTTCATTGTCTCTCTAACTTCTTTCTCTTTGCAGCAGCTCCTATATGCAGCGATAAGAAGACAGACCGACGGTCCAGAGTGCTTAGAGCATGAGTCACATAACTCGCGCCTACCTCAATGGGTTATTCATAATTGCGTAATACTCGCTCGCAATGACATTATCAATTTTCATCGAACATTCGAGAATATCAGAACAAAGCAGAGGTGACAAGAGATAGCTCTCGCATATAACCCGTTGCCGTTGTACAGCATGACGCGTAGCATTTAATTTCGAGGATAATCGCGCTATTGCAGGTCAACAAGAGGATGCATTCCATTGTATTTAATTTGACACCGCTGGCGTGCATTATTGCGTTATATTTTGTAATATTTAATGACGTCGCAAATTTTCTAGAAGTTCGTCTTGCGAACAGAGGTTGGGGTGAAAAAACACTTTGTCATTAAAGTATTGATTTATTTCTTCAAGGTATATTTTATATAAAAATTATTGAAAATACAAACAAACAATTCGAGAATAGTTTGACTCTTCGAAGAAGCTGGTCATGTTTTGATTCAGCTCCGTCTCAATTCCGATAGAGTAGTTGTAGGTGTGTGTTTAATCTATGTGTGTGTAGGTACTTTTGAATGAGAAGAGTGCCGTCTTCAAGGCCATTCGTGTTTTGAGAGTGCTGTGTTCTTTAATAGTGTATATAATGTAAACTTATGTACAATTCAGTTTAAATTTAATTTTCTCGTTTCTGTTGACGACAGTAAATGTAAACAAACAAGTTTCTCTTTCGCTCCAATGTGTTTCCTAATGGACAATAAGGTCAGCTGCTATTATTTAGTGTCTGGGTGTTTTCATCTGCTATCTCGCTTATTAGGCAACTGAAATGGTTCAAATTTTATGTGAATTATTTAAACTTATTTTCATTGTTCTTTCTTGTATTGTAGTCCCTATTTAGCCGTTCTAGGCTAGGGGATTGCTCAAACCTCGCATGCCGTTAATACGCGATCGAAGGTGAAAAGTTCTAATAATGCTAAGCTAACTCCGACAGATAAGACTAACGAACAATTAATGAATACTCCGGACAAAAAGATAGATTTCACTATGAATTCGCCACTAGCTGGTCTACATTCCTCAGCTGATTTTATAGGGTCATCGAGCAGTTCTGCTGATTTGACTTTGCCTCTATCGACCGCTGAAATTCGTGACTAGAGAAGTAAATTACTTCAACATGATAGGGCATTTAATAAATACATTGTGCAATCAAAGGAGGCGGCAGCCAACAAAGAGATGCTCCAAGAATTTTCCTTACCTATCAGACAGTTTTTAACTCTCTAGTGAATGCTTACGGTATTGGTGCTAAGAAAATTTCGGTAAATGAAGATTGCAGAGCAACAATAATCAAGACCTGTACTGGCATCACAACAAATTGCTCACTGGGCGTTAAGGGTGTTGTAGAAAAGTTATTGCTCGAGGCTGTTCGTAATGAACTTCCTCAATGTTTCCAAGACAAAATTCCTAACATAGTAAAAGATTCTATGCAACTGGCAGCCGAGTATACCCTTCTACATATGCTATCCAAAATTACAAACGCTAGTGGAACAAATTCCTGTCCGAGATATTCAGATGTTTTAAAAACCTCCAATAAAATACAAGTATCTCGTAGTCCCACTGTTCACGTTCCTCATACATCCAGCTTTACAGTAGCTCCCACTTCACAATCTGTCAAAAAAATCAAAACATTTACAGATACTAAATACACTCTCATAAAAACCATTGATCTTGCGACAGTGAATTTATAAGTTGAGAGAATGTTCAAATCTGAGGAGAATGCTGTTAGGATCGAAGCAAAATCCGTAGATCTAGATAAATTACGAAAAGAGCTGGCCGAGTCTAAAGTAGGTCTCGAGGTTAAAAGTTCATCTAAATTTAAGCCCCGGATTTTGATCTTTGGTGTCCCGACAGGAAAAGAGGCTGCTGAAATTACCGATGACTTCATCAAATCAAATCTGGATGGCATCCCCAACTCTGATGTGAAAGTTAAGTCTACGACCAAAGTAGTTCTAAAAATTCTCTCTAATGTTCGTTCCACACTTTTACAACAGAATCGCGTTTATCTAGGCGTCTTCTCATCGTTTCATTGATCATGTTATGATCAAGCATTGCTTTAAATGCCTTGAATTTTGACATGTCTCTCGTTTCTGCACGTCTAAAGAAACGCACTATGGTATCTGTGCGGACGCGCATGAATGAAAGACTGCCCGGTAAGAGGCAAAAAGTATGTTGTCATAGCTGCAAATCGAAGGGAGCTATGGACACGGAACATGCGGCAGTAGATAGTAAAAAATGTCCTATCTTGGTTAGAAAGCTTAAAAATAAAATCAATAACACTGACTATAGATCTGAGCAATAATAATTTACGCATTTGCCATGTCAATGCTCAATCCCTTAATGGTAAAACGATTAATGCTTTTCGGTACTACTTTGAAACCAACTTTTATAATGTAATCTATGTTTCTGAAACGTGGCTTAAGTCAGATTTATCCGACCGGTTAATTCAATTAAATAGTTATGAAATTTTCAGAAATGATAGGCTGGGCAAAAGAGGAGGTGACATAGCAATCTATGTGATAAAACCCCTGAAGAGTAGGATAGTTGCCTTGTCAGCTTCAGCCAACGAAAATGGCTCATATCTTGAAAATCCGAAATACACGTTACTTGAAATTACAGTTGAATCTGAAAGAATATTAATAGGCTGTGTATACAGATCTCAAAAATCAGTATACATTAGTACGTTTGAGGAAGTTATTTTGTCCGAGTTCATCAGATACTCTAATCTTGCCATTGTGGGTGATTTTAACATAGACCCAAGAGATCATCAGTTCAGTACAAATCTGAATGGATTCATTGAATCATCTAATATCTTTCTAATACCATCTCAACCAATCCCATCACTTTGAGAACTCCGAGTCATGGATTGATCTTGCAATTTTCGATGACTCCATGAAATATACTTATTATATGCAGGCTAAGGTTCCATTTCTATCTGCTCATGATCTGATCTCATTTGAATTTAAAATATCCAAGAAAATCAAGCAACTTAATGACATTCGGACTTATCGCGATTATTCACATTTTTCTGAGAACGGTTTTGTTCGTGACCTTAAATTGCATAATTGGGATGAAATAATTGACTACGTAGATAGCAATAAAAAAGTTGAACTTTTTGAGACGAATTTCATCAACACTTTTGATTGCCATGCTCCCATGAAACAAAATTGTGTCAAAACATCTCGAGCAATGCCTTGGGTTAATTCCTACATAAAGAACTTAATGGAAGCTAGGGATAAAGCTCGTAGAATATGGATAAGAAGAAAAACTTCTCAGACCTTTAGACAATTTAAATTTTACTATACCGAAGAATTTGCAAAAGCGAAATCAAACAATAAAACCTGGTGTATTCTCAAGAAAATAGGCATTATTGGTGACTCCAACAGAGAGACCGTATTACCTATAGATCCGAAGGAACTCAATTCTTATTTTACAAACTCAAGTGAAAATGAATTAAATATCAAGATTGATAACGATTTCTCTGTTGGAGACTTCAGTGAGCCCACTGCCTCAGCATCCATTGGAGAAAAATTTGAATTTGAAAATCCACAGTTTGAGGACTTATTTGATATCCTCAAAGCAAACACCTCTTGGTATTTCTTGTTGTAATCTAAAATATGGTTGGCCTGTAATAAGCAATATTATTTTACACATTATTACCCTGTCTTTTATGACTTGCATCTTTCTGTCAAATTGGAAAAAATTGCTTATCAAACCTATTCCAAAAGATAAAAATCTTTCCACAGCTTCGGACATTCGACCTATCAGTTTTCTCTGCTCTATATCGAAGGTAACGGAAAAAATTGCAGCGACTCAGAATATCAATTTTCTCGAGAAGCATAAACTTTTTGATCAATATCAGTCTGCCTATACGAAAAATCATAGAACTTCTATGATCAGACTTCTTGATAAGGCCAGATTGGCGGCGGAAAAAACGCAGGTCACGGTTATGGTGTTTTTCGACTTCTAGAAAGCATCTGATATGGTTATACATATTAAACTACTTCAAATTCTAAAGAAACTGAATTTCTCCGATAATGACATCAAGTGGATTGATCCTATCCAACGGATCCGAAGCCATTAAAATCTCTGAAGAGTATATATTTTCGTGGAGACCTATTCAACGAGGTATTCCACAACGGTCGGTTCTTGGACCTCTCCTTTTTTCTATTTACATTATTTTTTTCAGATTTACTCTTAGATTCTGTGGGTACAACATATTCGCCGACGACATTACGATTTTTAGAAGATAAATGAAGACATAGATAGAATAGTCAAATGGACTAATCATATGGGGCTAAAATTAAACAACAGCAAACTGAAGGTACTACTACTAGTTGTTGGGACGAATGTGAACATCTTCACCAACGTTAACCTAGGAATGACATCCAAGATCAAAGTCGAAGGAGTTGAAGTGCCTTTCTCAGTTAAATATCTGGGAATTAACCTAACGCCTAATTTATCCTAGGAATTGGAAGTCAAACAAAGATCTAGAAAAATCTATGGGACTCTGTATCAGCTAAAAGCCACAAGACACATTCAACAACGTTAATCTATCCGATTATAGACTACTGCAGCGCTGCAATTCATGATCTAACTGGTGACGAAGAAAGAGTACTTCAGAAGACCTTCAACTCGTATAGAAGTTTTGTCTGTGATTTAAAGTTAAGGGATCATATCACACCTTATCTTGCCACACCGGAATGAATAAATAAAAAATCAATTGAAGACGGAAATACTTCATGTCCATGGTCAGTTACAAGATCCTACATACTAATTGTCCGGAATATTTAGCAGAGCAACTCACTCTCCGGTCTAACACGGCATCAAGACCCTCAGAATGGATCCCTTAATCATTGATGTACCTTTCTGTAAGCTGGATTTCAGGAAAAATACTTTTCCTGGGGAAGGCCCTAGAATTTGGAATGAGCTGCCTCTAGCAATTAGAATGGCACCAAACCTTCGGCCCTTTAAGAGAATGGTTTACCAACATCTACTATTCTCTGAGGACTACGGTTGATGAGACATGGATATACTGATGAACATTCAATCTTGTCTAAGCTGTTTCCCATAGTTTTCCCTTAGACCGCAATAGGGCAAATGCCGAGATTTCCAGAGACAAGCTACGAGGGTGGGTCAATAAGTCCTTAGAAAATCCAACAGATGGCGCGACTAGTACTATAAGCGGTCCATTTTCA
>JAYJLV010117012.1:0-10853 GCA_036873485.1 Torymus texanus | reverse complement strand
TTCTACAATAGTAGCTTGGCGCACGTGTTCGTTACCTGTGCCGCCGCGTTCCCTCGCGGCCACAGGGTAATTCTACAACGACAAGCTCCCCGTGTATCGGAGACACGCGGATATCACCCGGAGTACCCAAAGGGGAAGGTTTACAACCCCTAGAGTTCCACCCCGTTACAGTGTATAAACAATCTTTTTATAATTATTAAATATACATTTTTTTATTTTAAGTGAAAACCTATTAATAATGATTAATGTTTAGACAACTATTGTTTTTTGTGTTATTGAACAAAAATCGTGATCGCATCAACAGATATAGTTTGATAATATGCCTCCTAGCGTAAACGTACTCCAGAAGAGGAGGTAGCTCGTAAAGGAAGACAACGTATTCAAGGTATTGAGAGAATGGGACGTTATCGAGAGGGGCTTGCATAACGAAATCGAGAACGAAATCAAGAATGAGCTCAAGAAAATGAAACAAAGTTTGAGCAGTATCGTCAAGAAAGATGCCACGAAAGATTACGCAGATGTAGGAATAATCATGAAATTATACCCGTTATTAATGGAGAAAATTATTTAGAACCAAAGGATGTCAATTGCACTCATTGTAATGCAAAATATTTTTCAGCAGAAAGAGTATCAAATAAGGGTGATTCGTTTAACGATTGCTGTAGTCATGGCGCAGTAAGATTAGAAAAACTTCCTGAATATCCAGAACAATTGCGTTCTTTATTTGATGATTCGCATGATAAGTCTAAATTTTTTTTTTTGAAAGAATTAGAAATTACAACAATTTATACTCTTTCAAATCGTTTAATGTTAATTTAGTGAACATGACATTCCGTGGAAGAGCACCTTATTGTTTCAAAATACAAGGGCAGATTTATTATCAGATCAACGAAACTTTATATCCATCGGAAAATATGGATCCGTGTTATGGTCAACGGTTTATAATAGATCCACAGGAAGCTATTGATTTTCGCATGCTCAATAATTCCGGAACAGATGTTGAAATTTTAGAATGTTTAGAGACTATAATGCGTGAACATAACATTTTTGCTAGATCTTATGGTATGATGAAACAAGAAATTAGTCATCAGCGGGATATATCTGGAAATACTACGGAACCTGAGATGCAATTATTATTTACATTGAAATCTGGATATGATAAGAATAGGTATAATTTCCAAAGAACTAATGAAGTAGCTGCTGTTTTTGTTACAACATCTGACGGTGACATTCCTGAATCGTATGCTACTAATCCTAATAAAAACACACATTGATTGCAAACTGTACGTTCGATGGATCCTAATGTATAACCTATGGTGTATCCACTGTTTTATCCTTATGGCACTCAAGGTTGGCATAGAGATATAATTCGAAGGATAATAGGAAGAAGAAATCGTGAAACAAATAATGAAAATGGTGTAGAACTATACGAAGAGAGTACTAAACTAGTATCAAGAGGTACTTACGTTAAATATAGAATAAGTATTAGGGATCAGGAATTCAATGCATTTTTATCAGGACGTCGATTATTTCAGCAACATGTTGTTGATGGTTATGTAAAAATTGAGAAAGATAGAATTCAATTTTGTCGTGATAATCAGAAACAGCTACGAGCAGAATCATATGAGGGAGTAGTTGATCATATGAATAACGTTGCACATGATATGCTATTTAAGATTGGGAGAATTGTCATACTGCCATCAACATTCACAGGCTCACCTAGGTATCTGATACAAAATTATCAAGACTGTATGGCTATAGTTCGTAGTAAAGGCAAACCCGATCTTTTTATTACAATGACATGTAATCCTAATTGGCGTGAGATACAAGATAATTTATTGCCAGGACAACAAACTTTAGATCGACCTGATCTTTCTGCACGAGTTTTTCACTTAAAGAAGGAACATTTGATTAAATTAATAACAAAAGAAAAGTTTTTCGGAAATGTAGCAGCTCACGTGCACGTAATCGAATTTCAGAAAAGAGGTTTACCTCATGCTCATATATTAGTTACATTGTGCATAGTCATAAATTAACAACGCCTGCAGTAGTTGACAAATTTATTTCAGCTGAAATTCCTGGTTCAGAACAGGATTCCGAATTGTATAATATAGTAGTTCGAAATATGATCCACGTACCGTGTTATGAAAGATGTTTTGTAAATGATAAGTGTTCAAAACATTTTCCAAAAGAATTTAGAGAAGAAACTACAATGAATGCTGATGATTATCCATAATATCGCCGTAAAAATACGTATTTTTAACTGTCATATCAATGTAGAAGCAGTTTCTAGCATTAAGTCTGCTAAGTATTTGATCAAATATGTGAAATAAAAAATTTCATTGATACTCGATATGTCAGTTATGTAGAAAAATGTTGTCGCATACTAAATAAACCTTTTCAAAATAAAAGTCATAGTATTATACGTTTACCAATTCATTTACTTAATCAACAATCGCTGTTAATTAATGATATTAGTGATGATGGAACAGTTATTTAAGCATTAAATAAAACGACTATGTTATTAGATTATTTCGAATTAAATGTTTGTGATCCTTCAGCTAGACAGTATCGTTATATGGAAATTCCAAGTCATTATGTTTTCGAAAATGTAACTGATAACGGTGTTAAGGTATCACGATGGACTCCTAGCAAATCTCATTACAATTGTATTGGTAGAATGTTTTTGGTGAGTCCCAGTCAACTAGAACTGTTCCATTTGAGATTGTTATTATTAAATGTCAAAGGTGCTAAATGTTATAATGATTTGAAAACTATGGAAGGAGTTCAGTATTCTACATTTTCCGAAGCATGCATAGCATTAGGTTAAATAGAAAATGATGAGGATGGGATCGTGCGATACAAGAAGCTATAAGTTGGATGATGCCTTGAAGTCTTCGTCGACTTTTTGATCGTATTTTAATACATTGCGAACCCATGTATCCACAGATATTATGGGAAAAATTTAAGAATGCTCTATCTGAAGATATTTGCAATTCTGAATTAGATCCTCTCAGAGCTCAAAATTTAGCTTACGTAGATATTTGTTCAATTACTAATAACGAGGGCCGTTGCATTACTGATTTTCCTTCAATTTCCCAAGTCATATTGAATGATCACATTCCGAATAACATACCTAATAGTATCCTAATAGCTACTGATGGCCAAATTTACAATCAATTAAATGTCGAGCAAAAGGAGATTATTGATAATATCTTATCATGTAGTAATAGTGTACATTACACTAGACCACGGTATTTTTATATCGATGGACCAGGGGGTACAGGTAAAACATTTGCTTATAACACAATTTACAATTTATTACGTGGACAGAACAAAAACGTTTGGTCAATGGCATTTACAGGAATAGCTGCTACTTTATTACCAAGCGGAATAACGGTTCATAAAGCATTTAATTTACCTGTACTACCTGTGATACTGATGTATTTATATGGGATGAAGCTTCGATGGCTCCACGATACTCATTAGAAATCATGGATAGAACCTTGAGAGATATTATGAATAATGATTATCCTTTCGGTGGAAGGATAGTCATATTAGGTGGTGATTTTCGACAAATATTACCGGTACTACCATACGGAGTTCGAAATGAAGTAGTAAATTTAGCAATAAATAATAGTATATTAGGGATTGTCTTTCACAAATTTCAATTAACTCGAAATATGAGGGTATTAAATGACGAAATAAGTTTTGCTCAATTTGTATTGAATATAGATAATGGTGATTCAAATGATAATAACGATAATGTAGTTATTCCTGAACGTTGTATCGTAAGAAACGATGATGTTGTAAGTTGCATTTATGGTAATTCAATTAAAACACATCGTTATGATGAAATGAGTTCATTTGCAATACTGTCTGCGCGAAATAAGGATATTGATGAAATAAACAAGAAAGTTGTATCGCTACAAAACAATAACAATGAATGTATAAATACAAGCATTGATTCAGGAGAAAATTGTGATGATAATGGATAAATGTCCGATGTATTATTACCAGAATATCTTAATACTTTAAATCCTCAAAATTGGCCACCACATGAATTGCATTTAAAAACCAATTGTATCGTTATGCTTATTCGAAATATAAGTGTTCATGAAGGTTTATGCAATGGAACTCGACTTCGAATACTGAATCTAGCAAATAATTTATTAAAATATAAAGTATTAACAGGTGATAAAGCCGGATAAATTGTATTTTTAAATAGACTTACGTTGTATTTAGATATAAAATATCCTTTTACGTTTAAACGAAGGCAATTTCCGATAAAATTAAATTTTGCAATGATTATTAATAAAGCGCAAGGGCAAACATTCAATAAAATTGTTATTGATTTAAGAAAATTATATTGACGGGTAATAAGGTTATAAATTATGTATTCAAAGAAATTTTAGCATAAATATTTTTTGATGTATTTGTAGCATTCCTAATAACAACAATGTTATTTAATGGATTACAATATCGCTATAATAGAATAATTATATTTGTATTTCCAAATATATTTATAAGTATTTTTTATATCGTTTATATAATAGTGTATTTTTTTTGTTTTTGTTTTAAATTCACTTATTCTTAATAATTTCATAATCATAAATTTATTAAAATTGTCACATGACATAAAACGTAAAAGTCCTTCTAATGAACTATTACTTAATGTATCGATCGGGTTGAGCCCTAGACAAAAACATTATAGTTAGTGGCTGAAAAAGAATATATCGATTTTTAAATAGGAGGAAATATTTATTCATCCAAGTTCTTTTGAATAGATTGTGTTTCAAAACTTTGTAATAGATTATACTTTATTGTAGCGTATTTCTTTAATAAAACATATAATTTGCAATTGAGCAATTGACACAGTTTCAACCTTGTTAAAAATAAAATACGTAGAATTACAAAAAATGAAGAGAACACTCTTCTGTAGTTTTGAACGTATTATCACTCAGTAAAAGTTTGAAGTGGAAATATCAAGTAGTTTTTGCAAAAACTTTGAACGAAACAAAGTTAGAAGTTAGAGGTTTATAGAATAAAAAAATTATGAATATTTTAGAATAAATTATATTTATTTGTCGTATTATTATATATATATATATATATATATATATATATATATAATTTTTTAATGGGTCGGTACCATTAGGCGCGAATGCACTAATGTTGTGTCACAGCGATTTGAATCTCGCGCGCTCTCGACTCGTAAGTTGAACGGCAAGGTAGCACGCCCGCGGCTATTGTTGTACGGTACAAAGGAGCAACTGCAACAGATGCACGTGCGCGCGTGAGAAGTAAGAAAGGAAGGAGATAGAGAGATAAGAAAAGTGCACCAGCGGACGGCAACGCGACCGACAGGAGTATCTGACGGGCCCAGGCAGCTAGGCGAGAGAAAGAACGTGAGCGAGAGAGTGAGCGAGCGTACAACCGTGTTCAAAAGTAAGTGTGCTTCTGTACCAAAAGTCTCGGCTTGAGCGTAGGCAATAGTCTCTTCTTTTTTGTATATTTTGTTGTTGTTGTTAAACCTCCACGGAGGTCATTATCTCGCGTGAGATTCCCCCGGGAGGTCGTGCGCATCTCCTCCCGGTGTAGCAATGTTTATTAATAAACGCGTTGCTAAACGTAGTTGAAATTTTCCGGTCGTGAGCATTAGTTTAGTCTTTTCCTTCTCCTCCCGATTACCGCCCTCTCCGACATTTAGCGAGCTGGCCAACAACACCTTCGAGGACGTGACGTGAGAAAAGCCACCAGGTATACCCTGCGTGGTGCAGTCACGCGGAAGCGGTAAGTACGAGCGGCCGTAACGCCCGCCGGAATCGTGGATAGGCGGGAGCGGCCGCTCCAACGGAAAGAGCAGGAATCTCCGCTTGAGTCTACGCTTGAGTTCCACGACGAGACCCAGCCCCACGGCCGCTCTTTCCGCCTGGCGAACGGCTGCGTCCCAGAGGGTGCGAGCGGCCTGGATGGCCTGCTCCTCACGTACCCGGACTCGACGGGCCTCCCCCATTTGGGCCTCCAGGTGGGCGCGCGCTCTCTCCGCCTCCTTCTCGCGTTGCCGCTTGTGTTGACGGTGTCTCTCCTCCTGCCACTAGGTGAGGTGCTCCTGCTCCTCCATCTTCGCAGCGGTAAGGCGGTGCCACTTCATGGCGGGGGGTGCATCTGGATTGGCCTCAAAGTACCAATCCAGCGCCTCGAACACCTCCAGACGCCCCGCTACGGCCTGGGCGTCAATCTTACGGGTCCTCACTAGGGCCGCCTCCAGTTCTTCCCAATTGGGTTTCTCCGGGAGGTTCCACGGGGTCAGCTGGACCCCGACGTCCACCTTCTGGACCGTGGGTGACCCGGCGGGAATGGCCTCCGCCGGTGGCGCCTTCTGCTCCTCGCGCGGGGTGCTCTGCGGAGCCCTTGCGCACGCCGACGCTTCTTCTTCCGACTCTAAAGGAAGCCCCTCTAGAGTCGCGCTGTCGGCCGCCGTCGCCTCCTCCTCTGCGCGCCTACGCTGACACTCACTGATAAGGTGATCTAGGGCGAGGGTGACGCCCTCCCCCACTGGGCCGAGATTTAAGTCGATCAGACCTGCCGTCAGATCCCTCAGAGCCTCGTCAGATATGTGCAGCATCTGAAGCAAAAAGGGTTTTCTCAGGTTAGCCGCGGCTTTCGCCCTCAATCGTACGCTTCGCTCGCTGACCCTGGTTTCGTCCACATACGTCTGCACGCTGACCACAGGGTGGGCCTGGCCGACTCGCTTTCCCCAGCGCTTGGCGTCGGTCGAAGCCTTTGGGGTCCGCCACGCTTGCGTGGTGCAAGCTCCGATGGCTGTGCCGCAATTTCTTCTTGTGCCTTGACTAGAGCGGCAGGCTCGTTAACGGCACTCTGTTCCGTCGCTTGCGGCTCCGCGTCAGGCTCTGACGTCGGCTCTGGCTCAGTCGCCAACGTTCTCTCGGGCTCCGTTTCTTGTTCATGATACGGCTTGAGTTGCTCTGCAGGAACTATTTCTTCTATTTGGCCGCTACCACTCAACAGCTTGTAGGTGTTAGTACCCACTCTTGCCGTAATCCAGTAGAGGCCGTTGAACTTAGGAGATAGCTTCACTGTAATGCCCTTCGCTGAAGACGATAGCGTATGCTTACGTCTCCAAATCCGATCACCGACGTCGAAGTCCGGTTCTCGCCGACTGGCGTTATAATAACCCGCCTGACGATACTGTGCAGCGCGTGCTCGTGTGGCTGCCCCAACGTGTACGTCAGATAACCTGCCAAGTCGCTCCTTCCAAAAGGGCTATTTGCTCCTGTTGGGCTGTAGGCTCTGCGGCTACCTGCTGTTTACGCCGCTGGGTGTCAGGCGGGACGGGTTGCCGTCCATATACCAACAAGGCCGGGCTGAGCCCGGTGGAACTCTGCACCGCTGTATTCATGGCGAAGAGGAGCTCAGGGAGCTCCTCATCCCATGTGGTGCGCTTATCCCCAAGGTAAGCAGAGACCATTGTCTTCAAGGTACGATTTTCTCGTTCCACCGGGTTAGCCTGGGGGTGGTAGGGAGGAGTATTCGTGTGATGTACACCGTGCTCTTGCAGGAAGTCTTTCATTGCCTGAGTTTTGAACTCAGTACCATTATCCGAAAGGAAAACCTCCGGGCAGCCGAACCGGTGGAAAATCTTTTCGGAGGACAGCCTGGTGAGGGCCCGTCAATCACCGTTCAAGGAGAGGCCCTGGCTGGAGATTCTCACCTGCCTGATGTTCGATGGTGGCTTAGAATTGAGATGCGCGAGTTCAGCTTCCGAGCCCGGCATGATCCGGGTGCATCCACCACGATCAAGAGCTCGGTAGGCGTACAGGTGGCCACCGGGCTAGGTCGGAAGTTTGAGGTTACGTAGAAGCAGGGTGCCAGCCTAGCAGATAGAAGCGGACGCCGCTTGCTAGGGCATGTGATACTACCGATCACGGTGGCTGGGGTCACACGTGATCTATGGGTAGTCATCATGCCCCAGCTAGATGCTGATTGCCTGCTAGGGGCTAATTTCGTGAGGGAGTTCCGGGCGGTATTAGACCCCGATATGGACAGGCTGTTCTTTAAAGGTGAAGACAAGTACGTGGACCTGGAAGTAGCCGGAGTTTCCACGGGCTGTAGGATGGTATCCGCCGTGGGATTAGAGGACGCCACCAACCAACAGAGAGAAGAATTAAAGGCAATGGTGCTGGAGATCCTCGCGAAAGGACCGCCAGTACTCGGGTGCGTCGGGGGAGTCGAGCACGAGATCAAGGTTCGATATGCGACGCCCATTAAGCAGCGTCATTGCCCTGTATCGAGAAGATACAGGAAGAGATGTATAAGCAAACGCGCGAGATGATCGGAAAGGGAATTATCGAGCCCTCGAAGAGCGGGTGGTCGAGCCCAATTGTGATGCCGTTAAAGAGTGACGGCACACAGAGGTTCTGCTCTGATATACGGAGGGTTAACGCCGTGACAGATCCGGATGCCTACTCGCTGCCCAACATGCAACAGATCCTTCGCAAATTGAGGAAAGCGAAGTACATTTCGACCCTGGATTTGAAGAGTGCGTACCATCAAATCCCGCTAGCAGAGGGGGCTAGACCCATTACGGCTTTCCCGGGGCTGGGGCTGTTCCAGTACCGGCGGATGCCGTACGGCCTGACTAACGCACCGGCCTCCTTCCAACGGTTGATCGACCAGGTACTCAGTCCCGAATTGGAGCTGCAGGTCTACGCCTACCTCGATGACATCATCGTAGTGGCCGAGACGTTTGAAGAACTCAAGCAGTGCTTAAAATTGGTGCTCGAGAAGGTGCTCGCGGCAGGTTTGACGCTGAACGCGAACAAATGCGTCTTTTGCAAACCAGAAGTGGCATATCTGGGCTTTCTGGTGAACTGCGACGGGACGCGGCCAAATCCAGAGAAGATAGAGTCGAATGGTCAGTACATTGTACAGACAGATGCTAGTGACGTAGGCATCGGCGCGGTACTTCTACAGGAGGTAGAAGGGCAAGAGTTCGTGCTGGAATTCGCCAGCCGAGTCTTGACACCCGCTGAAAGGAACTACAGAGTTATTGAGAGAGAGTGCTTCGCAGTGGTCTGGACCATATAGAAGTTTCGGCTTTATATCAAGGGGTTACGAATTTAAAGTCGTGACCTACCACAGTAGCCTACGGTGGTTGTGTCAGATGAAAAATCCTACAAGTAGGCTAGCCTGTTGGGCCTTGGAACTACAAGGCCACCGATTTTCCGTAGAACATAGGAAAGGGGCCTTAAATAAGGTCGCGGACGCCCTCTCCAGGATGTATGAGGAACCAGACCTGGAGGTCGCCGCAATATCAAGGTTCGCGAACAGAAAAGTAGGGTAGAAGAGAGCCCAACCGACCACCCGGCTTACAAGCTGGTGGCGGGCAACCTGTATCGGTATCGCCCTGACAAGGAGTTGGATGACAC
The DNA here is from genome assembly GCA_036873485.1 of Torymus texanus. NCBI lineage: Eukaryota > Metazoa > Arthropoda > Insecta > Hymenoptera > Torymidae > Torymus > Torymus texanus. The sequence continues at coordinate 1,401 of JAYJLV010117012.1, read as the reverse complement.
TCTCAGCTATGATGCCGCCTGTAAGTGGGTGGTACCGGGGAAACACCGAGAAGAGGTGCTCCGGGAGTGTCACGACACACCTGTGTCTCGCCACCTAGGAAGGAAGAAGACCTTCGCTAGGGTAGCGCAGCACTATTACTGGCCGCGCTTTTATGTAGAGACACAGATATATGTGAGGAACTGCGCGACTTGCCAACGGATGAAGCCGGAGCAAAGGGCTGCGGCAGGTCTGATGGGCCGACGAATAGACGAAAGGACCTTGCAAGTGGTGACGGGCGATATCACTGGGCCTCTTCCACGAACATCCAAGGGGGTTGAGTATATCCTGGTACTTTAGATTCTATTCAGCAGGTGGGTAGAGGCGTCGCCCTTACGCAAGGTAACGCTAAGGCGGTGATAGAGGTGCTGAATCGAAAGATTTTCCTCCGATTCGGCTGCCCGGTGGTTTTCCTTTCGGTTAATGGTACTGAGTTAAAAAATCAAACCATGGAAGATTTCGTGTAAGAGCACGGTGTACATCCCACGAATACCCCAGGCTAACCCCGTTGAACGAGCAAATCGTATCTTGAAGACAATGGTCTCTGCTTACCTTGGGGATAAGCATGCGCTGCGCAGTGTCGTCAGGCGGATTATTATAACGTCAGTCGGTGAGAACCCGACTTCGACGTAGGTGATCGGATTTGGAGACGTAGGCAACGCTACCGTCTTCAGCGAAGGGCATTGCAGCGAAGCTGTCTCCTAAGTTCAATGGCCTCTACTGGATTACGGCAAGAGTGAGTACTAACACCTACAAGCTGTTGAGTGATAGCGGCCAAATAGAAGAAATAGTTCTTGCAGAGCAACTCAAGCCGTATTATGCACAAGAAATGCAGCCCGAGAGAACGTTGGCGACTGAGCCAGAGCCGACGTCAGAGCCTAACGCGGAGCCGCAAGCGACGGAGCAGAGCGCCGTTAACAAGCCTGCCGTTCTAGTCAATGCACAAAAAGAAATTGCGGCACAGCCGTCGGAACTTCCACCACGCAAGCGAGGCCGATCCCGAAGGTTTCGGCTGACGCCAAGCGCTGGGGAAAGCGACTCGGCCAGGCCCACCCCAACAGAAGAGGTGATCCGAAGGGGGCCAGGTAGGCTCAGGAAGAACCCCAAAGCGAGCGAACGCTGAGAGGAAATCATGCGAGCGAGTGATTGTAAGGCCAAACCGTGGTCAGCGTGCGGGCTTATGTAGACCAAACCAGGGTCAGCGAGCAAAGCGTGCGAGCGATCATTTGACATATTAACCTACTTTTAGCCCTTTAATTTTTGTAAACAAACAGTTATAGATTGAATCGAGTTCATTGATTATTTTGTTTATTTTTACGTCGCTTTTAATATAAAATAAACAGATTTTTTCGTGTCTGCAGTTC
>JAYJLV010117001.1:0-10854 GCA_036873485.1 Torymus texanus | reverse complement strand
AGAGAGAGAGAGAGAGAGAGAGAGAGAGAGAGAGAGAGAGAGAGAGAGAGAGAGAGAGAGAGAGAGAGATGGAGAATTTTGGTCGTCGTTTTCCTTTTCGTTGTTTATTATGCGGGCTCTGGAGAGGTTGAAGGAATTATTGCGCTGCCGGTATATTTTATCTCGCGTATATCGGCGGTAAAACTGAAGCGAGGGGTATTTTAGGAAATAGTACGGGTGTGTTTGGAAGAGAAGAATAGAGTATTATTTTTAAAGGCAAATTCGAGATCGCGAATTCGTAATTATTCGTTTGATATTTTATCGAATAAATTTTATGATAATATAAACGATCTATACACGTGATTAAATTTTTGTGTAATATATATTATTGTATAATAAATGTAAAAATGTTCGTGAATTAAATGAGTTACATATTAATTCAATTTTGCAATGTTATGATTTTATTTAATAACCACGTGCCCGTTAAATTCTCGTACAACAGTTAATTTTAAATTAATTATAATTGTTATTACAGCATCACAGTTTCGATATTACAAACTTGATAAAATTAATCGCCGTAGTTATTTCATAGACCACTGATGTTCGTGAAACCTATTTTAATTTAATCCAGGTTTTTTCACTTCCTACTGTCGCTATATTTCCTTCCAACCTTAGCCCGCCATTCTTATTCCACTTTTTCTCGCGTACATATCCCAGCTTCTTCAATTTTTCGTCGGGACCGCTTCATCCTTACCTTTTTTTCACGTGTCTACAGCTGCTGCGACGGCGATACGACAAGGACTTTTTCCTCGACATACCTACACCCAACGCCCGCGCGCGCGCGCCAATAGTCGAATCTCGATGTCAGTGACCTGAAATTTGCATTCGCCCGGGGAAAACGAGCGACGCGAAAAGAAGTCTTTCTGATTTCCTCCAGGCGACTTCTATTATCGTCGCACGCGTACATGTACTATATATAGCACGCGCACGTTGAACGTAATTACATCTGGCGTAATCGAATCTCTGACGTATATATGGTTTATTGAAAATACGCCGGACGTTTCGGCTAATGGGATGGGCTAGGGCGTAACGCGAGAATGTGTTGTGAATTTTGATCGTACGGCACGATTACCCCTCGTGTATATATAAGCATCGATGTGTATACGCGTATATGCTACGACGTTTATTTTAAATATTTGTATTTACGAAAGGGATGTGAATGGCGCGACTGATGCCGAAAAATTGAAATCTATTGCCCGAAATTATTCGGCTGTACGTGGATGGTTTTGTTAACGAGGCATTAAATATGATGAAAATTAATTTATAACTGGGTCTCGCGATTTACCTGCAAAAATGAATGATTTAAGAGATTATTATAAATTCATCGTTGCTTTGTAAACTGTATTGCGGTCTCGATTCAGTTTTAAAAGTTTTAAAATGATTATTTAATAGAACATATAAACAAATTGTATATCAAACGTAAAGAAGAAAAATATGTGTAGTACATAAAATATGAAAAAAGAGTATATGCACACCAACTCATAATATAATAAAAAGTAAGAAAAACCTTTGATAAACTAACAAGTAAATGGTAGTTCAATATTTGTTCAATAGCTTTTTTTTAAATTTGACCGTGCAATTAATTTTCACGAGTACACAAATGCTACTGTACATTTTTCTTCTTTCAGACTCTCATTTCTCAACTAAACTTCTTCTAAAACCAAACCCAGACAAGCCTGAATTCCCCGACCCCTAATTTATTCGCACCTGGGCGCGTATAAAGGACTGCACAGCGCCGCAAAAAAAAAGACAGTCGAATCCTCTCCCTCTCTCTCTCTCATCTCCTCCTCACCCTCTTTCCCTCCTTTCCCTCTCTTCGATACATATATATTTGGAACTCGCGTAGGAAAGCGAGGCGCTAGGAAAAAGTTTAAGCGGCAGAGTAGCGCAGCTGCAGCGAAGGAAAGGGAAAGAAAAGAATAAAAGAAAAGGCGCGCAAACAATTTGGTTAATGCTCTTCCAGCAGCCCATCGGGCCAATAACGCCATTGGGTAAGTATATATACGTATATATCTATATATGCTTGCGCTCGAGCAACCCACGGGATTTGCATTTAAAACAGGGTGAGGAAGGGGAGGAGGGGGGTATTTAGGCGCTGTGCGCGAAGATCAAGACTATAACCGCAAAGCGCCTATATGGCCTTGCTACCGGTACCGCCTCTTTCTTTCGTTAGTTTTTTCGTAAGGGGCGGCTGCTCACGGTAATTCTTTCCTTTTAGCGACGACGAAGAGGTCGATTCCGTTAATTGACCAAGAGCTACCGTGACAGCCGTAAATTACGTCTGTTTTTACTGCTAATCGAGATTAAGAGCAGCTTAATTGGCCGTTGAGAGGATCGACCGTTTACAGCGAATGATTTGCTTCTAGACCCACGGGAGTAAGTGTATATATATATATAGATATGTTCAGAAATTGCACTGTGGTCAAATATTTTTTAAGGGTTTAGAAAATTATTTATAATTATATATCTGTAAATAAAATTAATTCTTGATTGAACAAACAAAAATACAAATATTTCATAATATAAATCAGAGAAACTGTTCATTCATCATTTATACCTTGATATTTTCATTTGTTTATCAAATATTTTATATTGAAACCCTTTTGTTCTTTATTCGGATAAAAATAAATTAAAATCCTTTTGAAAGTGAATTTCTCGTGTTACTCTGAATATGAATAACAAATAAAAGTTTTTTAAACTTTTGAATTCCGCAGGTAAAAATAATTTACCAAAACATAATATTCGTTTGTTGGCTTAAATAAATGTATACAATTCCATTGACATCCAATCTACTGAAAAAAGAAACAAATGTCTACTTAAAATTTGTATACCACCCCACCATTATTTACAACCTCTACAATTATATTCATTCTCTCAACCATACCTCTCCTTTAAAACAAAATCTTTCCGCTAGCGAAGTAATTTCGGCGTGAGTCTAGCTCCACCACTATTCCTTCGTCTCTCTGTTTTTTTTTTTAAGTCCGACGCGCGCTCTTACACTCGCCTATTAAGACGCAGTCAGTAAATTCTCGCTCGAGCGCCAGGTGCCCCGACGTCTTGTTTCGCGAGAAATTTCATTTTTATAATTTTCACGCTGCTCTTATGCAACTACGCGTACGCATCGCTGACCTCCCACTGTGAAAAGAGCGACGCCAGAGGGAAGCAAGAGAGAGAGAGCAGGATACAATATGAGGCCGAGTAAGCAGGCTGAAAGGAGCGAAAGAATGAGGAAGTTAAAAAAAAAATTAAGTTTGCTGTGCGTCCGCGTCGAGCTGAAAGTACATTTGAGTTAATGAAGATTAAACGTTTTATTTTGGGATTGTTGGCTGCATTCTTTTAAGTAATTGCGGGAATACAGCATAAATGTGAGAGTGCTGTTTGATAAACATGATGTCGGATAATTCAAGTTATTTTTGTGGGAAATTTTTCTTGTTAAAATAATTTCCAGAAAAACAAATCTTTCATGAAAACAATTCGTTTAATTGTATTATTTCACGTTTAATTAATTTATTTAAAATGTATTATTGATAAAATAAAGAATCACCATCACCGAAAACAGTCACGTAATTCGTTAGTATACAATTTATTCATAAGATTACGTTCGTTTTTTATAATTGCTCGGAAAAAGCGAGCTAGAATAAAAATGATCTCAGCATGTACAGCTTAAATCGTCGTGTGCTGTAGCAATAAAAACAATCATTTAAAAACACGAGCGAAAGGCGCGAGAAACAGAGAGAGAGAGAGAGAGAGAGAGAGGGGGGGAGAGAGAGAGTACGCAGTATCGCGAGAAAGAAGAAGAAGAAGAGAGTGGGAGGAGGAACAAGGGACGAGGAAGAGAAATGGGGAAAAAATGAAAAGAGGTAGAAAAAAGACTGTAAAAGCAGGAGAGAGAGAGAAAGAGAGAGAACGAAAGCGAGGGCAGGGCTAATAAAGCGAGGCAAAAAAATGCGCCTCAAACCCCCACCCCCAGAGGGTGCACTCGCGAGAGAGCCCCCGGGAGTTTTATTTTTATTGCCCTGGCTAATTTACCGCTTGAAAGTTTCTCCAATTTCCGGCAACGCTTGTGCGCGAGCTCGCGAGACTCCGCTTCACTATTCGCGCTTGCGCGCTGCATGCGATATTTCGCGCGCGCGCGCACGACTCCTTCCAATGCTATCATACTGTACCAGGTTTTAACGCACCGTGAGGAGAGACTATTCATCGAGAAAATATTTGATTCGACGTGCGCGAAGCCTATTTCACTCGAGATGCACGTGGCAATGGAAAGTCGAAGGAGAAAGGAGAGAAGGCATCACGTTTAGGCCTTTCAGTGGTTGGATAAAGGACGAACAAAGGAAGAGGTGATGGATTAGACGCTGAAAGGATAGGGAGAGGGTGTATTAAGAGTTTTCTATGGGGTGAAAAGACGGGGCTGATGAATTTTCTGTTTTTTTCCACGGAGCCTCGCTGTTGAATGGATTTTATTATATTCAATGGCGCGCGGTGAAAAAAAAAAGGAGAGGAGTGTTTAGGAATTACTGTTGGGGTGAAATGAAGATTGAAATTCTATGAAAAATTCAATTAGATTATTAAGTTTGTAAATAACATAATTTTATGATAAAATGAAAAAATTAACTATGTATATTTTAAAATGTTCTTCACTTTGGGTCACGGAAATAAATGGTTTTGCAAAATTAATCTTTACTAAACAAAATAAGATTTTATTTCACGTTTTATATGAACAATATCCGATATTAAAAGAACTATAGAAGACTTAGATAATGGTATCACTAGTACTTGCATTTGAAACATAGCCATAAACGTGGATCAAGTGGTATATAACGAAATTTAGTCAGACGTGACGACTAGAGCCTTAATTTCTTAAATATAAATAATTACATTAACATTATAAAGAAATTAGTATAATTATTAATTTATCATTTTTTTAAATTGCTAATGTACTATTAAGACGATACCTAAAAGGTATGAAATTTTGAAATATGATGTTTCATGAAACCAGCTAAAAGAAGACTCAACTTTACGTGAAGAAAGAAGACAAAGTTTTTGGGGTCGTCACACGAAGATTGTCTCACGGTCCTGCCGCCAATTACGCAAATAATTTGTCACTCTGCCGCCAAGCAGCAAAAAGTAGATAGCAAAGGATAATAAAGGTTCCGAGAAATTAGACCTCGGCGTGTGAGGTCTTTAAGTTATAATTTGAAGTTAAACACTCGAAAGTGCAAAGAGATTTTCCATTGCTGTGAAATTTTTTTTTTGCGTCTTTTTCCAGCAGCATTCCCCTAGAGCAACATGCAGACGAGACGAGGATTTTAATTTACCAGAAGAATGAACATTTTTTACGTGCATCAAATTTCTGAGCTTAATTAAAATTTTAAAGTTAATTCAATTTGTTTAATTCACCCAATACCTCATTACGTTAAATTCTCGTCCAAAAGCATGTACTTTAAGCAACACACTTTGCTTACGTAAAATTAATTTTTTAATTAATTAAAAGTACTACATTTTAAATTAACGTTATTTTAACAATTTTCAAGTGGAATTTTATTAAGATGTACTAAATTACGTAAGGTATTAACCAAATATTATTTTACTTATAAAAAAATTAATAACATTTTTAATATAGTTGAATTATATCATACTTGTAATCCTCATGAAAAATATATAAGTATAGAATTATCTTCTCGCAGTTCAGTTATTAATAGAAACGTAGTACGACATTCTTCTATCGTCAATCCACCGTCACGTCGTCCATCGAGAAAAAAAAAACGAAAAATATCCAGTAGCCGTCAGCATGTAAGATACGCGCCTTTAATTAAAAAATCCAGCGCAGTCCAAGAAACGACACGAAGAATTTTCGAACTACTTCAGCGAGCGCAATTAAGCGGACCTTCGCCACACTTTTTTTTCATCTCGGCCACGCGCTCACGCGCAGTGGAACAACTCGTGCGCCGAGGAACTCACACTGAAGACAGTAGGGCGACGGCGCGTCGTCCTTATTAAATTCCCGGATTATCGAATTAATTCGTTCGACGGAGCTCACTGTCTCCCATTCCTCCTAACGAGCGTTCGCGCGACTCGCTCGCAATTAGGCGGAGACTTGTCGTCGTCGTCGCGCGCGCGTCTTTGCTATCGATCCGAGGTGCCAAGAAAGGAAAGGGAATCGATTGGAAAAACTCTTTTTTCTGTCATCGATGGACGATGGTATCGGTCGAGTAATCCTTGCGAATCCTTCAAGACCTTCTGCGTTGCGACTTCGTTTTTTTTTTGTATGAAAGTTTTGTACCTCTTTGTTTCGTACTGTGTACTCGTTTCTTCTATAGCGATCCAATAAAGTTAGACTTTATAAGCCACGTTTTGTTGTTGCTTAGTGAGAGCGGAGAGGAGGCTGGAATCGGAGAAAATGCACTTTGCCGTGAGCGAAAAAATCAGATATTGAAAAGAGCTGCAGTCGAGTGGAAGATAAAGTATTTCTTGCTTATTAATACCGAGAGTGATTTCATGCTCTGTTATGAAATACACGAGCTTCAGGAGATTGAGCTCCTTAATTTTAATTTGGAACGACAATGAAATGAAATATGAATTATATACCAGTCACGGAAAATTGTTTTGTTCGCTGCAAATAATCTCGAGATCTCTTTATAATGATAAACGTTATTGCTATATTTGTACGTGGACAAAATTAAATGGTTGATTCTACTTTTCAAGCAGTTATAACTTGAAAATGAAAAAAATAGAATCTACGTTTAGAGAATATAGAATCAAGATTCTCATTTTAAATATGAAGTTACTAATACTATGAATAAAGCTAATTCTACTTTTTTGTGCTAATTTATTTTCTTTTGAAACCATAGTTGCGATTTCATTAGCAACAACTTAGATGAGCGGTAAATTTTCCGAGTACCATAAAATTAAATTTGTTGATTCCATATTCCATTAATATCTGCAAGTGCTTTCTCTGTAAGATATTTTTATACTGATATTGTTATAAACTTATAAGACAGCATATATTGAAAAAAAAATAAATGTTGATAACGAAAAACTTACCTTTTAAATAAAAAGTTAAAATAAAGAATACAAAATTATACAGTGCTACATTACTATTGTAGAAAAATAAAAATAATTTCCAGGTTTATTTTAATGAAAATTTTCGCACAATCCCATTTAAAACCTATCACAAAAAGCTTCCTAACCTGCAAAGTATTTACTTAATTATTTACTAGAACAACTTAAAATCTCGCAACTTTGCCGTTATCTATATCTCGTATCGACGCAAATGTGCCACACTGCGTGAGAACAACCGCACGTCGCTCTTGTGCGAGTTTATATCTCACAGCGGTAATCTCCGCTACATGTCAACGAACTAACCGCACAATTGACAGTACACGTCACTATCGCACAGTAATATTCTCATCTGCAAATCAAAGAACTCGCTCTACTACACTTTCACGATGCTGAAAGAGTGAAAGGAGACTGATGTGCAAAACTCAAGCGATTTCTTTTCCGCATGAACGCGAGGCATCGAGTCGCGACACTCGAGATTGTTCCTGTAAATATGAAACTAGGTGTAAGTAGGTTTCGCGTCTTTATGAGTTAGCTGGGAAAAGAAGAAAGAGAATGAGAAAGAAAGAAGGGGCGGGTAAGAGCGATAAAAGTTGAAGCAAAGTTTCGGCGCTGCAGGTGCATGAAATTTTACACGTGCTTCGGGATGAATCTTGAAGGGGTGAGGCTGACGCTGCGCGCAACGTGCCGACGACTTTTCCACTATTTTATTTTTGTCTCGACGGCCCTTTTTGCGTTCTTCTCTAACAAAGTTGGATGCCAACGGGGGGAGAAAAAAAGTTACGATTCTGCGCGTTATACACTGGCGCGGTGTTTTCAGAGCTCTCTTAATGAAGAATGCTAAAGTTTTTATGGTCATAATTGTCGAGCAACAGAAATAATTTACATATTTGTGTGAAAAGAAAAGAAAATTTTTAAATTCATTGTAAATATTTTTATAAAAATTATTATTATCTACGGTAACTGTCAAAAAGTCAATGAACTTTAAAATGTTATAAAAAAAATAATTTTGATTTTTGTATTTTTTGAAGATACAAGAATAGAATAATAAATTTAATCTAAATTTTAGTTGTACGTTTTTTGCTTTTTCCCTATTAACTTCAAAATTTAAATTAATTTTGCAATAATCTTCTACGCTTCTTCGAAGTCAATTTTTTAAAGTAAGTTACCCGCGTACTCCCGAAAAGCTTTTAAATCCATTAAAAGCTAAATTCTAAATTAGCTAATATCCCAAAACTCGAGCCCCAAAGACAATAAACTTATTAATAACCATAAAAAGTACATCCCCCGCGATTTTCCTTCAGCAGCCAACCCCAAACATCAGCACTTCTTGAGAGCTTTAACGCAAAAACTTTCGCGGTCTTTCGCGAAACAGACAAACACCAACACAACCTGGCGACGATGGGTGGAACCTGGAAAGTCGGTTTTGCACGCATCTATATACGAGCATTCACACACTCACACACACACACACACAGCTTCCACTCGCGCATCTGCCGCTGACGATTATAGCATCGTCGGCGCTTTTACGGGAGCTGCGTTTTGCGTGCCTTCTCTATGCCTCCACCCTGCGCTGTAGATAGCAGATGACGCTCTTGGGATATACTAAGATGTTAATTTAGCTATTACTTACACCCGGCCGTCGCGCGCTCCACCGCCTCAGGGCTGCTCAAGAAGTTGGATCAACGAGGGTGGGAGTTAAAGGGGTGGGGCAAGGAGTAAGAGGAAGAAGGTAGTTTCTGAGGGCAGGGGAAGAGGAAGATTCCTACGGCCTCGTTCTATATTCGTGCAGTATTTGGGTCCCGTGTGCTCTGCGGGGCGAATTCGGCCGGGTATTCTTAAGATTGCGGACGGTTAGCAACGGGTTCATTAGAGGTTTACACTGTCGTGACGAAATTGGTTCTGTTTTCGTGATATGAAAGAGGTGGGGTTGAATTAAAGTGGCGTCGAATGAAACGTTTCATTTATGCAACAGGGATGGAATCTAGGAGGGAGCAGCCATACGTTGAATTGCTTGCAATTGTAAATGAAGATTAATTTCGTCGTAGTTTATTACGTGATATCGAAATGTATTGGTCTCTTATGTCAATAGAAAAATTAATAAAGAAATTTGAGGTGATTCGGACAGCTGAAGTGAAATTTACTTTCTATAAATTCGTTAGAAAAAATTATAAGATAGGCTTTAAAATACACTGAATATATACTATCCAGGAAATAATTAAGAATTTCGTAGAGTTTATACTGGCTTCGAAAGGTGCAAAAGTGTGAAAGGTACGTTTTGGTAGAATTAAATAATAACTAAATATAAAATAGATTAAAGTATCTTTGGCATTGTAATTTATTATATAAAAGGGATTTCGTCGTAAACTAGATGAATAAATTCGTTTTGATCATATTTTCAATCTTGTCATATATAAGACAAATAAATGATTTATCCTTATTATATTTCGTTAATCGAATGCATTTTTCGTGAACATAATCTTGAGATATTTCTCACCTTCTTATATTTCAAATCATATCTTCTTCCAAAAATTTTCCGAATTAACTGAACTGTAGAAGCTAAAGTATTCTGCTTATATAAATTTCATAAGAAACATTTTTTTTTCAATATTATACTTCCATACGAGTTTCAAGAAAAAGACCTTACCTTTCTGTCTGACCACTTTCAATTGGATTTTTTAGCTTATATTACGACTATATACGAAATACTTGCTTTTCTGACGTTATAAAACGCGTGACTCACTGAAAATCGAAAAGGGAAGTTACATAAAAATGTAGTCATCACTCTCAAACAAACAAAAACGATTTTTATTTTTTAAGTTTAGAAGCTGCCGTCATTGGTTATTTAAGCTTTTGGATATACGCGGAGATAGAGAAGTAGAAAAGTAGCTGAATTATCTCTAGCTACCTTACACAGTTATTATTAAATTTTATTTTAAAATAAAATAATATCATAATTACTTTTAAAAATTCATATTATTATTTCAGTTTAATTATGCAACTGCGTACATAGAAAGTGCGTTTGAATTAGATTCTTTTATCGGCAATCACAAAGTCGCTCTAAAATCTCCGTAAAAATAGTCAGGCACAAGAAACTCTTTCGCGACAAAATCACCTTTTCGCAAACTACCCTTAGACCTACAACGCACTTACGACACTTTCCAGAAAGCTCGGCTCACGTCGTACCCGGAATACACCACTTTCATGCCAATGGCATAGCCGGCGGACCGTTCGATCCTGCTACGTACGCAATACACATACACTGTACATACACTCTCACACAGGAAGATTCGTGTGAGTAGAGAATCGCTCGTGAGCGTGATGGCAGCGCAGGTGAGAGAATCTCCCGGAAATGAATCGGTCGCCGCCGCCGCTGCCGCGCGTGTCGCCGAAGGAAGTCGAAAAGCCATTCGAGGGCGAGCCCCACCGGCCGCTTGGGAGTAATTGGCCTGAAATTGGCGAAAAATCAATCGCTCGAGCTGGCGGTCGGCTCTTCGCGGCGACGATTCACTGGGTCCTCGCTCGTGTTATGGGATATACGTGCGCGTCGTAAAGTCGGAAATTTAAATCCGGAGTAGGATACTTAAAGCTGATGTACTTCGAAATATAAATGAGGATGTAACATTGAGATGCGATTTTCTTCTTTTTTTATCAGGATTAAAAGTTAAATAGTTTTTATATCTATAATAAAATATTTTTCTAAATTCTATATTGGAAAACCGTAGATCCGAATAATACTAGTTTTTTGTAGCCGTT
>JAYJLV010116980.1:0-10855 GCA_036873485.1 Torymus texanus | reverse complement strand
ATATTTTATTTTTAATAAGCTTAAAACTGTGTCAATTGCTCGGTCGGTAATGATACGGCTATGGCATCCCCTTAAAGAAGAAAAAAGTACATTACAATTAGTTCTCGTTCTCATACTCATCATATTTCCAATATTTGCAACGCAAACTTCCAATCCCAAAAGTACACAAACCCCACGTTTTTTTTTAACCAAAAGGAGCAACTGCGACGAGACAATCGGCGCGGTTCTGCGTCAACATTACCAGCGTCCGTACTTCCTGCCCGACACGGCCGAAAGCGAAAAGACCGACTGGCTCTTCATGGGCAGCCCCGGATACGGAGCCCCTATGCATGTGAGTTTTATCACACATGTATAATGACGAAAATAAGTTCATTTTATCGATATAGCAAAATTCTTAAAATATCATACGGCATACGTAAAATCTGATTTATTGACATTCGAAGGTGGACGACGTGGAGTATCCATCGTGGCAGGCCCAGATACGCGGGCATAAAACGTGGATCCTAGAGCCGCCCCGGGAGTGTCATTATAGCTGCGATCGGCTGGAAATTACGGTCAATCCCGGCGAAATAAGTAAGTTACCGTGGCGGCATATATAGCGCGTTCAGAATACTAGCTTTTACGTCATTTTCTGTATTTTGTCTTTTTGTTGTAGTTGTTTTGGACACAAACAAGTGGTACCATCAGACGCTAATCGTGTCGGAGGACATAAGCATTACTATCGGAGCAGAGTACGACTGAAGTAGATGTGAATGTAAAGTATATAATGGTTGTCGTTTTAAAATGCATCTATATGTATAATGTTGAAGATAAAGAAAATGTTCAAATGTATACAACGTGTTGAAGAGAATATATACGTATTATAAATGTTCGACTAATCAATTGATATTTTTCGCGCTCGACGCGGTTTCTTCCATTATGCACAAGCGCCGGGGCGGATAAAGGATGCCCCTGCCCCTCTCTCCCTCGATATATAAGGTATCGGCTTTCTAATGCAGATGTCGCTGTCGTGTAAATAATAAAGCGAACATTTTGAATTCAATGTTCTTTTGATTACCCTCGAAGTTGTGTTAATGTTGCATGAGAAGAAAACCGGCATCGAATTGGAATTCGCGGATTTTGTTGTCGCGGAGCGTCTTATAAATAATGAGAGGATCGCAAGGTAAGACGATTGGAAACAAGGAGAAGCTGACGCTCGTCTATGGAAATTGTTGAAACAATAACGTAATAACCAAGCTGAATAACGTACAGCGACGGTTTAGTTAAAATTATTACAAAACGTGATTATTTTTATCATTGGATTGAGTAACAAAAATTCGGATCAATATTTTAGTCACTAAAAATTTCTTACTCTAAAAAATAACATTTATTTATTATTCAGTAATATATTATTTTATTACATATAAAATTGGACATTAAAAAATCGAAATATTAATAAAACGTCAATATAGCTGAACCAGCATACCAAAAAAACTATAAAATTCTACAAAATACAATATATAATATAAATATATATAAATTATAAAAATTTCTTTTAGTTTCGTTATATCATATCATACATTCCTCACAAATATCCCCCTACACGAAAAAATTACCCAAGAAACAATAGTAAAATTTGCACCCCTTAACCAAAGTCAAGCTGCAGCTCTACCGCCCAAGACATTTCCTCCCCCGTCTCCGCGTAACCGCATAACAACACAAAAAGCCATTACAAAAGCGGCGAACCGTCGAAAGGTAAAAAGCATATTATATATACGACACATCTCTCTATCTCTCTCTCTCTCTCTCTCTCTCTTTCTCCTCTCCACCTACGCTAGCTTTTTTTTCACCCACACACACACGCGGTACGTTACACACATGTGTATAGATACACTCGCGCCAAGAACCTCACGTATAGGTACATATCTACCTACACCTATACAGGGGAAGGGGAGAGTAGTATATGCGCTCGGAAGACGGGGTTATTGGTCTAAGGACGCTCACTCGCTCGCTTACTCGCGCGTGGCCCCTCATGCAGATGGCACACGAGGTCGCACCTGGCGGCAGGTGAGGTATGTATATGTTATACGCCTGCGTGTGTAGTATACGCGTGCTTGGGGCCGCAGAGCGGCGAGCTATTATGCCCCCCTCGCGAGCGACCGTCCCTCTCGCATGTGGTGCGTGTGTATGCTCGCCCGATCATATGTTGCCTGTGCCTGCCTAGGCAGCACCTCTATAACTGTTTTTTTTTCTCGAGGTAAGATGCGTTTCCTTCCGTTTTTTACTCGAGGTTTTCCTGAGCGTTTTAATGCTTCTTAGACGAGGTGTGAGGGTACGCAGAGTGTAGGATTTTTTGTTTTGGAGGCTAGTAGTTACTGGTTGGTTTTTTTTTCTTTCGGGGAACGGAAGTACGGATGATTTTCTTTATATGTATGGATATATATATATATATATATAAGTTCCGTCGATTAATGTTGCATAGACTCGCGTCCATTATTTATTTCCGATATAGCTGAGATATTTAGATTGTGGATATGCAGCGGCGCTTTTAATTGGTAATCGGAAAAATGTTCGACTGTGAATGATTTATTTGGTCTGATAATCTGTTTAATTGTTAAAATTATTTACCGCACAAAAACGCCTCAAGCATATTTTCAATGCATTATATGCGCATGTTTCTTTATATACTGATTATTCACAATATCAAATGGATTGATAGATCTTTGACATGCGTAAGATGTATGCAAATTACATCTTGTCGCGAGTAATAAATTGAGGATTGCAGAACGAGAATAAAAAAAAAAAAATATTGTGACGTGACAGCGGCGCGTATTAGTATATAATGATTCATCGTTGGTGGTATCTTACATCGATGTATCATTACAACATAATTACAAGCGCAAGTTCACTCAATAAAAATACCAATTCTTTTATACGAAGCAGTAGCCCAACCTATTATTACTTTTCGAACGAAATACCGTGTATATATATATACACACACACACAAACATAGCCGATAGATTAAAACTCGGTAGCGACCCCTTTTTTAATGGAAACCAGTGGCAACTAAAAATCGCCGATCAAATTTTACTTCTTTTACCATCAGAATAACCGCCACTCGCGTGTTATATACCTCGACGGAGTTTTCAAAAACGTGCAAATCTAAAAAAAAAAAATCCCGTTCCCCAAGTTTCAAAAAAAATAAAAATGAGGGGGAAGAGGGGTGAAGAGTCGAAGCGCGGCGCAGCAGCAGTAGCAGCAGTAGCGACGCTCGCGCGCGCGTATAACAACATAATTATAGATATTGATTTCTGAAGAAAAGCGCGGGACCGAACGAGGTTGCCGTGCGCGCGCGGGCGCGCGTATAGCCCTCGGATTGAACAGGTTGTGCTGGCGTTCACTCTCTCTCTCTCTCTCGCGCGCGCGCGCTTAATCAGCTCCCGAATGATCCTCGACTCGATTTCTCAATGAGTCGCCGCCGCTGCTACCCGTCGAGTGATGGAGAAATATTTTTTCCCCTCTCACTCTCTCTCCCATACGCGCTACATATATACGCACTATATATGCGTATATACTAGTATACGCGCAAGTGAGAGAGAGAGAGAGGGAGAGAGAGAGAGAGAGAGTTTGCTTCTGTATTTGGGTCGGAAAATAAGGTCGGAGGAGAGAAACTCGCTCGCTTTTTAGCGATTCGTTATATATGCATACACGCGGCTATATAACCCTATATATTTCCCCCTATATGCGCTGGAAATTCTGATACTCTTCGGCTATGAGCAGATACAAAAAAAAACATCATACACGAGGGGTGGAAAAAAAATCACTCGCACGCTCGTTCAAAACGAAATTTCGGCTAGTATTATATAGTTTTAGAAGAACATAGAGCGATGGTATATAGCGGGAACAAAAAAATGGCATCATCGAAATCCGCGAGTAGCGCACAGGGGATAGATGACGCGCGGTGATGGTGATCCGCCACCGCCGCCGCCGCCGCGTATATATATAAGCGCAAAAAAAACATATATACAAAGCGATGCCACGAAATAAAATAATAAAAATCCTTGATCGAGTACGAATAACCGCCATGCGCGCGCGCGCGTATATAGTCCCGGAAAAAATGGGAAATAACGCTCGGTCGCGCAGGTAAAAATGACGAAATGAACAAAATAGTCGGCAGAAGAGAGCGAGAGAGAGAGGGTGAGTGAGGGAATTGGTCATCGGTGCGGGGGTGGTGGATGGATGAAAATCCATCGATGAGCTCGATCTCGAGAAGCGAGCGTTCGTGTTCATAATCCTCTCGAAACGCGAGCGTCGAGCGCGAAGGGGTTGAAAAACAAGAGTGGCCGGACCCGACTACGCGGGCTAACTCCTTTTGTCGCGGATTTTCAATGCGTGCATATTTAGAGGCTCGTGTGCGTGTACGGTGTATTCCTTTTTTTCGTTCTGCGTGTGTGTGCGTGCGTGTGTGTATATATATATATATATGCGCGCTCACGCCTCGTTGGAACGGACTCCCCCTCGGCGTTCTTTTTTTTGCTGCTGCTGCTGCTGCTGCTACTCGCGAGTCGTATACAATCCTTTTCTGTTCTGGTAGAGTATAATATATAAATATTCACTTGGACTACGTTTCTTTCAGCTTATAGGGTTGTAGTATGGCGGTTTAACGGGGTTTCAAAACTCGTGAAATGTTTATTTGCTGATTTATTTAAATAGTGTAGATTGTATGTTGCGAACGGTAATAGACGAAGGGACGTAAAGCTCTAAAAATATTATAGTTTGCAGTAACGCGTGTCTTTTATAGTGATACTTTGTATAGTTTGCTAAGGTATATTAATAGGATGTGCAGTATGGACTAGCGATCTTACAGTTACTTTGAAACAACTAACGCAGACTATATTAACAAATCATGTTAAAAAATGTCTGAATAGAATTGATATATAGTTTTCTCAGGCATCTATTCATATAAATTTTAGATTTCAATGTAGAAATTTGATAAGGATTTTAGCTACGTTTCTAAGTACTTTGGTTTATTTACAATGAAATCTATATGGATTGTTTCAATAATATTATGTTTTTATGTAAGTTTTTATCTTCAAATGAAAATCATCAAGAGTTGAATAATTTGTTGAAATTTCAAGTAGATGCATATACATTTGAACATGCATAACAACTAAAAGACTCCACTTTTCATACAGTTGTGTACATAGGCTGTCGCAATCTTGGAACTAGTTAGATATTGACTTCTCCAATTTTTAGCAATTTATTTACTTTTGAAACCAAGGCAGAAACGTCTTTATTACAATTGTATTAATTAAGAGCGTAATCCTCTTTACATTGACGCTTATTTATTTAATTACTTATTACAATTCTTATGTATATAAGGATAACTGGCCTTTTCTTTATTAATAATAAAAAACAAAAAAAAAATAAATTATGTTCATTATGTCAAACGGTTTATCGATTAAAAATATATAGATCATCAAAACCTCAAAACCCTGACAAATAAATTTACGGTTACTTTAAAAACAAACCAATCTCATCCGACCACAGAAACGAGTTCAAAGCAGGACTATATAGGTACAAATTGTTTCCCCAAACGAGAAAGAAAAAAATGATTGACTACATCGGGGTGCATTTAATAACCCCATCGACCGAGAAACCTGAACATCATTAACGTAGCAACACACGCTTGCCATCGTTACACGACGACGCAAACAAGCCTGTCCCTTTTTTTTAAAAACTCGGCTTCTCCGCCGAAAGAGTACATATACATATATACACACACAGACATCAACAGTAACATCAGCAATAGTGCTATACACACAGGCACCAAAGAGAGAGAGAGAGAGAGAGAGAGAGAGAGAGAGAGAGAGAGAGAGAGAGAGAGAGGGAGAGAGAGAGAGAGAGAGACAGGTATGACACACATTGTCGAACCTCCACAGTATTCTTCCAAGTTCCAAGCAACCCACACACTCTCACTCCCTCCTCTATTTACGTATTTACCCTACCCCTCTCCTCTCTCTCCCTCCTGTGTATATATACATACACGTATGCACGTGTGTGGGGGTGCACAGACACAGGGCCATATCGGTCGGCGTTATCGATTATTCGGCCGCTCTCTCTCTCTTTCCCCTATTGCGCTCGCGCGCATATATATACATGTACGCGCGCGTCTACATCGTCGTCGTCGTCGTCGTCGTAGTCCGCCCCACTCGGAGCGCGCGACGCTTGGCTATAGAGCGGCATATCGACGTTACATCGCGCTGAGAGAGAGAGAGAGACTTGACTGTTCTCCCTCCCCTGCAACCGTAGTGCTGCTGGTGGTAGCGGCAGGGGGGGGGAAGGGAGACGACGACGTTGACGACGTGCGCGCACGGCAGGACGGAGAGAGAGAGACTATACCTTCTGCTCGGCCGATATCCTCAGGGCTGGCCAATTCTGTGTGTCTGTCTGTATGTGTGGGAGTGTATGGTTGTGTGAGAGAGAGAGAGAGAGAGAGAGCCCTTTGATGAGCGTGTCGCACTTTTGCGTATATACGTATATATGTATATAGGTGCGACGAGGGTGCAGTGCAATGGTTTTGGAGGGCGAAAGGGATGTTTGTTGTGAGGGAGCGTTGTTAGGGCTGCTTTTTACCTGTCGGGATTTTGGATAAAGATAGGATTCAGGTAGGAATATGATAAGGCTAGAATGGTTATTCCGAAATCCTTTAAACGTTGTTTCCATCGTTGGTTGTGATGTATGAGTTGGTCTATATCACTTATTCTGCGATTAACCTTCAGCCGAGGCACTCCATTGACGTGAATCAAACTTCGCGTATATATAAGGATACTATTTTCTTTTTTTATAATTTCAAGCGATGTTGCTGCGTATACTCACATTGCGCGAATCAAGTTAAAGGCAAGGATTTTATTACGCATTGTTGTGTAATTATTGAGATTGTAAATTCATGTGAATTTAAATTTTGAAAAAATATGCATATACAAAATCATCTGCTAATTTAAAAAACTATATGAAGCACTTAAACGCCTCAATCGCCATCGACTAAGAAAACCCAATTTTCAAGATCACAGCGCACCTTGACTCTCCAAAATTTCTATAGAATATTACGCGCCAACACTCAAACAGAAAGCAAACGCACAGACGAAGAAAAAAGACAAAAAAACAAGATCGTTCGGTTCGTTCGAGAAGGGCAAAGGCGCGCACAACTGCTGAGCGCACATACGCTTGTACGAGCGCGCGCGCGTCTTTGGAAAGGACGGACGCGCGTGCGCGCGAAGGGTGGATACGGTGAATGGGCCATTGAAATATTGGGCGCATTGTGCGAAGCCGGCTTTATTGGCTCCTAGACAGATCCCGGAGTGACGTGTATTTTGGCACCTGGGGAGGACGAGGTTATTCAATTAGGCGCGATTTGCATATATCTCGCCCCGCGTCTATTCGACCGCCGAAGAATTCAATCACCAGTTGAGTGATTAATATTTATATATATCTTGGTGTACATGCGGTGAAGGGAGCGATGATGGGTATTTGATAAATGTAGAAAATTTTAGGTTTAAACGTGTAAGTGTTTTAAGCGATTGAAATATTCTAATGAAGAGTACTAGTGTTGTACGCGGTTGTTGTAAAATTATGCAATATTTCGTAATATAAAATATCATTCTTGGTTATAGAAAAAAATTTCGAAAAATTATAGTAGTTATCAGAAGGATAACTCATAATTTAATAATTAAAGTACAATTTATTTATTTAGTCATAAACTATAACGATTATGATGATAAAAAAAAAATTCGTACACACACGCATAGGTATTGAAATTTTCAAATAAATTGAATTGAATTGAATTGAATTGAAGTTTATTTGTCTAGTAGCAAAATCATAAAACGAGCACGAATGACTTTGGTAAAACTGGCGGGAACCTAAAAACCTCCATATATCGATTACTTTAACGATTTTCCTCGAGCCAGAGTCCAACAACCCCCATGAATCATCCCGACCCCCGCCACAATACCTCGCCAAAGCCGGCGACGACAGTTACACTTCGGAAGGGCCAAAAAGCTACCGGCTGCTGCTGCCACTACCGCTGCATCTCCCCCCCCCCTCTCGCCAGCGGAAACTACAATCCCCCCCCAGCCCCGTCATCTGGCGGCATCCCTACGCGACGTGTAGGTATATATACGCCCTCCACCCCAAAGGTGCGCGTGCGCACACGGAGCATAACATCCCCCCCACCAAGCAAGTATCGAGTTCGTTAGAGATCCCCACGGCTGGAGATCTCCGCCCCTCAAAAGCTCCCTTTCCCCACCCCTCGATTTGCGCAACTTCGCTCTTTCTTGAGCGAGCGAGCGCACGTTATAATACACATGCTACCCTCGCGGGCTACCCGCGACGCCAGGGCTGGATCGCATGGTTAAAGAAGCCCGAGACTCTGTGGAGTTGCGACGACGTATTTTCATCGATTTATCATTTTCGAGAATCGCGAAGCGATGCAGGTATATATGGGTATGTGTATGGGATAATGCGACGCCGCACGACAATCGATCGATCGATTTTCGGAGCGGAGATGCAGGGGGTTGATTGGGAATCATCAAGTGTCAGGATGAGGGTCGAGTTGTTCTCACGTTCTGAAAAGTTTTTTTGCTGGATATGGTTGTATACAGAACTCGAATCTTAAGATTTTTTAGTAAATTTTACCCTTTATATATAGGATATTTTTAGTCGAAGCTTGATAACATTATAACATCTATGCGTTTACGGAGGGACATTCAAACCCATCCTAATACCTACGAAACTCGAAATATTCTCATCGTCGAAACCCCATCGCCACCAGGGCGCTTATTATTACGGCATTGTAAGAGCACCAGGGCATTGTTTCAGTCGCCCCGCTCTTACAGCCCTGTCTGACTGGCGGGTTGGCACAGCCGCGTAAGTAAGTAGCGCGTCCAAAAGACTCGCGTAGATGCAAGCAAGACCCTCTCTCTCTCTCTCTCTCTCTCTTTCTCTTTCTCTCTCGCACGCATATCCAACCATCAACTACCCCTTGTGTGTATAGGTATATGTGTGTACTCGTGTGTGTGAGAGAGTGTCGCTCGGGGTAGCTATATGCACACACACACACATATATATATATATATATATATATATATATATATGCGACCAAAAAATCCAGCACGCGTAGGATCCTTCCTCTCTCAGTAGTAGTCTGCAGTTCGAGCGGCTCGCCGGTTCCATCATCATCCCTCTGTGTACAGCCTATACAGAGCAGGGCGAAAAATAATCGAAGCCCCCGGTCGAAGCCACGTTTACGCACTCATACTATCTACATATACGTATATATATAACTAACTACCTATACCGACACACAGACACGTATATATCTATATATCTCTCGCACCCCTCGAGAGATATATAACGTGCGCGAACTATAAGGAGAGAGAGAGAGAGAGAGAGAGACACGAGCCTGCGCAAAGCGAGCGTCGTGCGCACTCACTCTCTCGCACTCGTTGTTGTATTATATACCGGCGAGTCGTTCGCGTGTGTGTCTCGTGGAAAGTAGCAGTAGCAGCAGCAGCAAAGCGCAGCGTCTTCGTGTGTCTATCTCTCTCTTATTCCCCTCATCCGCACGCGAGGCGAGGGGCGGCGCTCGTTCTCGCGCGTGATTTAACGGGGCTTCGATACTATTGATCGGTCGTATCGACGCGGTCTCTGCGCCTGCCTGCCAGTCTGACTGTCTGTCTCTCTCCTACCCCCTGTGCTGTATATATATATATATACACACATATACACACGCGAGACGGGCGGCGCACGCTCCCGAGCTTTCGCGCACGCAGTGCAGAGAGAGAGAGAAAGAGAGACAGCACACACATTTGCTGGTTTCGATCGCCGCGGAGGCACAGTCGATGCAGTCGTCAATCGCAGCCGCGGTGGTGCAGAGGACGATTACTACTACCTTACCAACCAGTAGCAGCCGGCATCGGTCGCACGCCGCCGCCGCTGAGGATAGAGAAAAGTGATAATCGAACCTGCGTGTCTATACCTGTCTGTCTGTCTGTGTATCCGTGTCTATACATATACATATACATAGTGCGGCGCTGACTGGTGTGTATGTGCGCGCGCGCAAAGGGGTGGAAATGCGCCAGCGCACGACGACGGCAGCCGTACTAGAAGCATCAGCAGCAGCGACGACGACGACGGCCATCATCATGGCGTCCGCGGCGTCTACTACACGCGCACCTCCGCCAGCAGCCATGAGCAGCAGCAGCAGCGGGCATCGATTTTCGGATTGACCCCCCCTGCCTGCCCGTACATATCGGCCGATCGTCCGCGCGGCGCGGCAGCGGCGGCACATCGATTCGCTTCGATTCGCGCTCACGCGCACGCCGCGATAATACGCGCCGAGTGCTTAACTAACACCGCACGCGCTCTGTCCGTGTTTGCACGCATCGCGACAGCTCTCGCTACGTGCAGACTCCATTCCGCGTGTGTGTGTGTGTGTGCGTGCGTGCGTGCGTGACTGTGACTCTGTGACGCTGGACTGGGAGACAAGCCGGGGCGGAAGGAGGCTGGCCGGCTGGACCTTTGATGTTGATTGCCCACCCGCGGCTATCGGCGCATCGAGCAACGGCGGTCACGAGGTATCGGAAAATCGATAGGCGGCTGGCGCGCTCGCGCGTCGGGGGGGAGCGGACGGGGCTCACGTGGCCGGCTCTCGGGGCCGCTCGCACCTGGCCGCAGCTGATGGGGCTGCTCTGAGCGGGCGCTCCCTCTCCGTGGGCAAGATGGAGGGCATGCAGGGGGAACAGCAGCAGCAGCAGCGCGTGCGGCAACTGGTCGACGGGCCCCTCGCGCGCCGCCTGCGCTGCGCCGCCGGCGGCGG
>JAYJLV010116969.1:0-10855 GCA_036873485.1 Torymus texanus | reverse complement strand
AGTTGAAATAATTGAAAGGAAAATGGTTACTTCGACAGTTTAGTGACCGTCATCGCTTACCTCGATAGAGCCCCTGCTGTTGCTCCTGGTGTAACCAGACGTCAACTCGTGGCAAAGGTCTCGTACCATCCCCTCTGAAGGTGGCCGTATCGAGGGTAGTAGCCAACGACACCGTCGGAAAGCTTGCCTAGAGCAAGGAAGATAAGGGGTACCGACAGGCTTAAGCAACCTGGAAGTGTGTTGAGGAAGAATATTCCGTGAGAAATGGAGTTTGAACATAGAAAAGATGATGAAAAAGTGTACATTGATAGAAAAATGTAGGGAAAAATTCCTGTTTTCTAGTAATTTGGCAATATCAACTAAAAATACAAATTTATCCCATAGAAATATAGTAATTTTTACTGTGTTTCTAGTAATTTTTACAATCCAAACTAGAAAACATAGGAATTTTTCCCTACATTTTTCTATCAGTGTATGTAAGTATTGTACGGGAAAAAGGTTAGTTCCAGTAAGCGGAAAATTTAGTACTGTAACTATCTGGGTTGGTAAAAAAAATACAGGATCGATGGGGTAGTCAGTACAGATAATAGGATAATT
Organism: Torymus texanus; assembly: GCA_036873485.1. Lineage (NCBI taxonomy): Eukaryota > Metazoa > Arthropoda > Insecta > Hymenoptera > Torymidae > Torymus > Torymus texanus. Next base: position 10,258 of record JAYJLV010116969.1, on the reverse strand, counting down.
AGTATAATCACTTTAACAGTTATAGCGAGATAAAAAAGATTGATAGAACCAATATTTGTTCGTTTATCTTCTCTCTGGTATGTTTAGTAATTAGTTTACTGATTAGTTAGAATAACCAATCCTTTTTAATACTTATTAACTGTTTTTAATGCAATTACGAACTTTCTGTTCAGATACTGTAGCATTCAAAATATTGTTCAGATTAACAACTCAGAATGAAACGTTTTCTCTTTGACCATAGCAACCTTTTCAAACCGCAAAGAACTCAATCCAACTCCGAACTGGCCTCTCACTACTGACCAAAAATCAATCAGCTCCTACTCATCAGGATAATAACCCTTCAGCATTCTCTCACTCGTGCATTCACACGCACACACACTCTACACACGTATACACGTATGGCGCCCGCCAGACTCGGAACCTCGCGCCATTCGATTCCAGATTATTAGTCCCCGCGCGTTCGAACGGATGTTACCATCAAGGATATTGAGCGCTTCGCACGCGCCCGCGTATCGGAAGCCGAGGACCCGACGTGGTAATTACCGGGAGAGCGTCCATACGTATCTCTCTCTCACTCTCTCTCTCTCGCTCTCTCTCTCTCTGTCGCGTGCGTTTTTGCCCCGAACAGCACGCACCCACACTCACACACAGAGAGATAACGAATGGGCATCGGAGCACACGTGTTGTGTGCGCAAATTGACGATTGTTCCAGTTTTTCTCTTTTTTCTCTGTGTGTGACTGTGTGAAGGACGAGCATGAGCGGGATAACAGGGGGAAAGGATGTCGCGGATGTTTGTTACAGCTGTGGCTGTCGAGCGAACTTGTACAACATGATGTCACTGTATATATATAGAGTAGACTAGAAGTGAACTCAGTTGCAGGAATAATGTTTAGATGAATTATTTAATTTGATTATATTGAATATTTGATTGCACTGCGCAGGTGTAGTAGGAATTAAGAGTATGAATAATAGATTTTTTTTTTAAATTTGGGTTATTGCTTTTTATTCAGTGTGGTACGGAAAAGTACGACGAAACTTATATATTCCACTGCTCGTGTTTATTTATCGTGGACTTGATGTACATTTGGAAATATTTTTAATTAAAAATAGTCTCGTGTAGGTATGCGTTTATTAGGAATGTTGCTATTAATAAAACCAGTGAAATCGTAAATAAACAGCAAATGAGACACAGAAGAAGAACGATGAGAATTTAACGAAGCAATTTCGGAATCTCATTGCATGGAGGAATTTAATATCCATTATCGGAAAGCAAAACCAATTCCGACGCTTTAAATTAATATATTTCTAAGATTAATTAATAGCTTTTATTATTTATCAAGTTAATTAATTTAATTAATCAACTTATAATCAAACTTTTTATTTAGATTATTAAACATTATTATAGATAAAAAATATTAAATAAGTCGCAAGATTTCTATAAATTTCTAACATCTGTTATTATAGTAAAAAATTTAAAAGATTATCGTCAAACGCGTATTCAAATAACAGAATTCCACGTTCAGTTTTTGAATCATATATCATCAAATATCTGATAACTGGTATAAAAAAGTGTAGCCCACGTCGTCGATCACTGCCACAAAGTAAGCAAAATAAATTCAGAAAACAAATAAAAATATAGAATCTACAAATAGCTAAAAGAATTGCAACTCAATAGCAAACAGTGATACACTAATTTGAAAGAAAACTTTTAAAACGAATTAAAAAGTAAAATATTTATCCAAAAAAAGTATCCTTTTAAAAATTGCTTTAAATATATAATATGTGTAACGTACTTCCGCTATATTTAAATATTTTTATCCACATTCTCTTAAATACAACACCACAAACATGTAGTTTTGCCAAACCTCACTACATAATTTCAACTATCATCCACATCCCACCACTTTATTACCATCAAAACTTCCGTTCTCAATCAATACTACTGCTGCACCTGCAAAAACTTTTCAACCCTTCCTCATCGCTATACACTGCACCTCGAAAATGCGCCCGCATATATCGAGCCACACTCAAACATACCTACGTACGCCGGCCGCAAAGCCCCTCGTGCATGCGAAAATCCGCACAAAGGCCGAAACATTTCCATGCATATATATATATACACATTCCTTCTCTATCTCTCTCCCTTTCTCTCTCTCTCTCTCTCTCTCTCTTTCTCTCTCTTATGATAATAATAATAAACGAGACTTACTTTGCACGATGCAGGCCGCCAGCAGCGCCGCCTCCCCGGGACTGCAGTAAAGCCGTCCGTGCAGCAGGTCCCTCTTCAATTGCTGGTAAATCTGATAGCGCGTGATCTCTTCTTTCAGTCGCAGCGGGTCCGGCGGGTAGAATTTCACGCGGAAGCTGAACAGAATCGGATCCATGTCTGCAACAGAGTTTACGGATACCGTTTGATACCAGTTCTCTTTTCTCCTATTTTTATTTTCTTCTCTTACTTTTTTTTGCAGAAGTGAGTGGGTAATGGAGATGGGAGAGCGTATAGAGGGTACTTTTGAGAAGATAAAGTGTGATGGATTCATGCAAGAGGTAATTTAGTCAAATAATATAGTTAACCGAAAAGAAAATTTACGGAATTAAAATATAATAAATCTTCAAAGAATCAGACAAACTAATTCCAAAAGACAAAAGGTAAATTACACCTTTTCCATCGTACTCCTGCAAACAAGCCCAGATAACTCATTGTCGCCTCTCGACCCTTATAATCTCCAGCTCAGTTAAAAAAAAAAAAAGAAAAGTCCCTGCGACCCCGAAAAAATGACACCGCGAATCCGTCCTAATCCAGATCAACTCGACTCTCCACCATCGCCGTGTCGTCGTTCCTTTTCCTAATCCAAAAACATCCGTCTCGACGCCTCGGAAAAATCCAACACACTCGCACTCGTGCACTACCGGCTGCTTTTGTACAGGGGACCGATCGATCTCCTCTTCCGACATGTACAGGCTACACATGTATGTATGGAGAGGTGAACTGCTGCTGTTGGCCTTTTACGCGGTATCGAAAAACGGATTGTCGAGCGGTGTCCCGGAATTTATTAAATAATGTTCGCATTCAACACGAGCAATGTTTACTGAAAGTTTGTCTCGGCTGATGATTTTCAATTCGAAATTGGGGTTGTGTCGCTGTTTAAAGGTGAGAATATTTTTCGGTTTAAAAGTGAGATGATGTTGATCAGACTTTGTTATTTTGGGGTGTAATTTTTTCTGAAAAATATTTTATTATAAGCTAGGATTTTGAATTATAGGTATTTATCGCGACTAATACTATATCGTATAAAAAATCATAAGGGATGAACTATAACACAAAACTATAAATATTTTCTGATCTTTCTTTGTTCCAAGTACTATATAATGTAATACACCGTCAACCCATCAATCTAGGTAAGTACATTGTTATGGATATGTGTGCTAGTTCACGCGAAACACATGCCGCTGACAGTTACACTATACTATTACTACAGATATACATGAATTAGCATATGCAGAAAACCCTAATTTGCACCACAAAATATTATACCGGATTTCGCAATTGTACGTTTTACTTCGTATAACATTTTTGAAAATTTTCAGCGAACACCAAAATGTTCCATTTTCTTTCAAAAGATTTGACACAGTTGGAAAAGTTCTTTTAACTTTCGCGCGCTAAGTACTTTTGTCAGTTTTCCTTTGACGAAAAGTCTCATTCCTTTGTACTCACGGCTACTTTCCATGCGACGGTCTGCGTATAATAAAGGGCCGATCTTTTAAGTAAGCGATATCCATTATTCCCTCAGGGCTTTTCTCCTCTTCATTTTTAATGGATAATCCTCGCAGCTATATATATAGACTTCCTATATATGCCGACGCAACAATTTTCCTAAGGACTCTTTAAATAATTCATACATACGCGTTGTAATACCGCCGTGAAAATTATTTAAATGGATGTCGAAAGGTTGTCCGTTTCTATTTAAAAATGTAGATGTTCAGAAGCTACTTCAAATTAATGTATCACGGCAGTTTCTTTTAATTTTTCTACCTACATATTCTTTGCAATAGTTATTTATTACATAATTACTATCATTAAATAAACGATTCTACAACGTTACAAATTTCGAACTTCCATCCTTACACCTCATCCATCCATTTTCCAACACACCTCTCAAACATTCAAACACATCCCTATGACAAATTGACAAATTTCCAAAATTCCGCAACATCCTAAATCGATTTCCCCTACTCCCATCGAAACTCCTTTCTCCCTTACTACACCATCAATTCCGAGCGAATTGACTTATAAACTCAAAAGGAAACCCGACAAGCGCGCCTTCGCTATATATAAGTTCTGCACCGCTCAAGTTTGTATCACCCACTCAGAGAGCGAAGCGCGTTGCATTTCCCTCCGCAACCACCGAGACGCGCGCTTTCAATAGGCCACCGATGCAGGCTTGCGCGCGTTATATTCGTTCCATTGTACCACTTGATGTACATATACATATATAGATATATGTATACACATCGGTCGTATGGATTCCAGAAACGCCACGAAGAGCAGCGACCGACCGTGTTGGACTCGTAAACGCAAGAGGGGAGGGGGTGGGAGATCGGTCAGACGAGTCGAAGTGGATATCGAGATTGACGGCTCAATGGAGATAGAGTATAGCAGTGGTTGTGTTGCTATTACACAGTGACGTAAGCTCTCTTGCTTTGGGGGTTTGTTAATTTGTCGCTTAGTTAATGACTCTGTACGATCCTGGCCGTGAATGGTGGTTGCGGATTGAAGAAGGATTCAGATGGCGAATGGTTCTGAATAATGGAATATAGTTGATGGGGTTTGGTAAATTAGGTTTTTTAACAAGTGTCTCAAATTTAAGCCTTTAAGAGCACCTATCCAAGTTAGATGCAACTTGCACTGAATGTAACTGAACGTGGGATGCGCGACATATAACATGCCAGCTGTTAAGGATGAAAGTTTACAAAGGTATACGATGGTAGTATAGTTTCTTGAAATATCATAGCTTAAGTGGCTGTAACTTTCCATACCACCCGGTAGGTCTGTAAATATTAATGGCGAGTAAACTTTCCGTCGCTTCGCATACGTCAGTCGCGCGCATTCATCATCCATTTTCTGTCTAAAACTATCCCCTATTGTCTCTACCATTACAATACATGCATATATTTATAACCGTCATCCATTAGTTCAGAACCATTTCATCGATGAAAGAACTGTGCGACATAACAAAAAATATATAGAGCCACCACGCTACTTTCTATACAAACCTCGCGCACATAAAATCGACCTGAAAAACTTTCGAGCGCTCTATAACAGGAGACATATATATTTGTCTCTTCTTATATGCACACGGGTGCCCATTCCCTGCGCATACTCCACTGGGCTTTTCTGTATCGCTGCGGGAGAGGAAGGCGAGCGCGCACATAAAGGCAAGAGAAAGAGAGAGAGAGAGAGAGAGAGAGAGACGTGGGTAAATCGAGAAGGAATTTGTACCTACTTCCGCGAGCGGTGAGAATAAAAGGCAACTTTCCCCAGTCGACTTGCTCACTCTCTCTCTCTCTCTCTCTCTCTCTCTCTTTCTATATCCCTTATCAAATTGTCCCTCTTTTTGCACGGTGCTGCATAAAAATGAAAATTCCGTCTATGCTGCCTCTCGTTGCATAGAGCGCTACCCCAGCTTCGAGATGAGTCGAAACGAGGGAAGATACGTAAGGACTTTCCAAAGGGAAAATGTAGCGTGAGATGCAGGCAGGCAAGCAGTTGAGGGCGAGAGAGAGAGAGAGAGTGAGTGGACTATTTTTAAGTCGATCGAGTCGGAGCTGTAGTGCGCTACGATTTGATTACTTTGAATTTCGAGAAGCGAATTGAACGGAGTTGAGTATTTGTGAACCTGTTTTAAAGGTGATATAATAAAAGATTTACGTTTTTCAGTATAGAGAATGTTTTTAAGATGTTACGTAAGAGAAAGATGAAATAAAAAAATAAGAGATTTAAATATATTTAAGTTAAGGAACTAATAATGATTCTAACTTAAGTTCCCTTTACATCTAGATAAATTTAAAAAAATTATTCATTTCGACGGAAATTTAGAAATTCCTATAAATAATTTCGTGACATTAATCATACAGTCGCTTATATTGAATAAATACACCAATACTTGTCAAAGAATTGTCGATAATGCTTAATGGGTCAGTATGCCATAATGTATTTACAGAAGGTATTTTTAAAAAAGTACTGTCCAATATATACCATTAAAGTTTTTACAAAATTCATAATCTTTCCCATAAAATTCACGACGTAGAACTTTATTATATGTACCATATATATACGCAACACCCGATAAATCCTTGGCACGAAAAATCTGTATTCATCCGCACCCAAAAATTTTAAATTCCAAGCAAGCGCCCGCAAATATCCCTACCAGTATACCCTTCCCGTCAAAATTGAATCACTCCCCATAGAAAAGCCGCTTCGTATACACCCACCGCTCACCTCCTACGCTGCATATCCCCGTCACGAAAATCGAAAATCGGCCACTTCACAACCTCGCCTCCCTGCCCTCTATCTCTATCTCTCTCTCTCTCGTTCACCCCATATATTATTCAATGCGTGCGATGCACAGCCTCCGCGTCTCCGCCAGCACTTTCTGGATTAAAAAAAAAAGAAAAAAAAACCGACGGCAGAAAATTTTGCCCTTTCTCAGAGAGGCTGGGGGGGGGGGGAAGAAAAACCGGGGGAGGAGAGCAGAGTGCGCTCGCGCCGCCGTGAAAGTTTCATGCGCCTTCGACCGCGTCTGCGGCCCTGAGCGTGTAGCTGTGCAGCGTTCGTGCACGAAACTTAACGTCTCCATCGTTCGGATAAAGTATGTGTGTGTGTGTGTGTATATACTTATAGGTATATACTTCAGCTGAAGCGAGACGCGTTGGAGTTATGGAGGAGGTGAGTGGTATAGCTATAGCTATATGTCGGCTCTGCACGGGGAGAGTGTAGAGTTTGATTTGGCGAATGGACGGAGAAAGAAATGTAGGTTGAGCGTTAAAGAAGCTCGGGAAAGAAGCTGAAGTAGCCGTTGAAGGTATCCCTGGCTCTATATATGCAGTTTGAGAAATGTTACCGAGGTATAAAAATTTTAAAAACGTTCGTTATAACCAGAAAATTTCAGACTGCCACGGTTGTAATATCGTGTTCACGGGAAATGGAGGATTGTGTTTCAACAGAAGGGTTTTGCGGAATACTTTTTTATCTTTTACCTTTTGCGAGAAGGAAAATTTGCAGTGGCATTTTCAAGGATTCTTCGTGAAAACATGGTAAAGAAAAATACACTTTCAACAGATATTCTGTGAATTTTCATTTTATAAAAACTTCTCTATTTAGTAGAAATATTAAAAGAACTGAATTACCTAATACGCAAAAATATCATAAAAAAGTAAGAACCGTTGCTATAAAAGAAAACATTATCGATAAACGTCACCCCGATTATCATTCACTATACCAAAAGCTTTTACACAACCAACCCGTCGGTTGTTTTATCTTTACTCTCCTGGGCGATGCGCATTTCCCACCCCCTACAAAGTGAAATGGATGCACGGCCACTGGGGACGAACTCTTTGATTCATATATACGCGACTTCTACGAATGCGAGTCGCACTACTTGATCGGATGGCATGAACTCGACGGTATGTATGTATGATGGCTATACTGACCTTTGACCTGTTTGATCGCCGTTTTCGCCAGATCCAGCCAGTGCTGAAACAGAGAAATGTCTTTCGGTTAATCGCTATGTTGTAATTTGATATCTGACATTTTATTGATTAGTATAATAATTGTAATAGTTTTTTTATGACAGAACAGTAAAATAATAGTTGTTATTATTATTCGTAGATTTTTCATTGAAACGGGATCAAAAAAAATGTTTGGTTATACGTTTGTATTCTAAAAAAAAATCATCTTTTTACGGAAAGACTTAACTGAAACCTTATAGACAAATACCAATTTAGCGTCTATCAAAATATCAAATTTCTAGTAATTCACTTATTACACGTCACAACGTCAACTGATTTTTATATACGCACGATTTCAATCATCTGTCTTCCACCAGTACATCACAAAACCCAAATTAATACAGTTTTGATCGACACAAAACGGAAACACACACCACACACGGCCGAAAGCTTGAAATCGAATTAGCCCAACTTAACGTCTCCCTAACGATCTTCACCCCCTCCCCTGCAACCGCACCCCTAATCTAGAATTCCCCTCTGACCACCTGACACCCCCTTCACACCGCAACCTCCTCCTCTTCGTCTGTCCATCTGTTACGAATTCAGCCAAGTGCAAAGTAAGAAACCTCCCCTACTATTCGCCCAGTTAAGATACTTTTACGTCGGCACGTTTTAGCAATTCAAATGACGCCCTCTAAACGGCCGTCAAGCGTGGCCGTCAATTTTTCCCGCGTGGGCCGCTGTGGTAACAACCGGAGCTTTCTCTCTTTCTCTTTCTCTCGCTGGCATCGTTTACGACCCCGTGAAAAGGGATTTAGCGGAAAGCCGCGTTCGCACACGAACTGCCCTACGATGCGTCGGTGGTTTAAGTGTTTTCGCTGCCATGAGGTAAAGTGGCAAAGTGGACGACGAATGGAAGCAACGAGATCGGGTTGTAACGGCAATTAACGGCGGATTGAATGCGGTTTCTGTTTACGCAGGGAAGGAGATGGTTTTATCGCGTTAGTTTTTGTTACTTTATAGGGTTGATTGTCATTGCTAATTGCGATGTCTCCCTGTGATTTGTGTGAAGAGTAGATGTTGATGGCTTATAAGAAGTATTTTATCGTGTAGAACTGACACTAAAACTTGGCACTGATTTTATTTTTTTATAACAGTTGAAATCGTCTATCATTTACGCAATTTTTTCTTAATTTATGTAATAAAAGTATAGCCTTTTTTAGTAATTTTCATAAATTCATTTATTAATATGTATATGTTTTACAGAAATATCACCAATTTTGTAATAACTTTTGAAACATTTTAACGTCAAATCCGTTAAGTTATACTTTAGGATTATAACATTTCATTTGGATTTATTTATTGAACAAGCAATATTATTTATAGCTCAATATTGTAACGGTAAATGCTGCGATTAATCTGCATCGGTATACAATCTATCTTCGTAATAATCCCGCTCTTCGTCTTTACAATACCCGTAGTTTACCAAAACTGCATTTACCCCAACCGATACAATTTTTTAAATTCCATTTCCTGCAGTAAACCATCGCACTGACAAGCCCTCTACCGTGAAATATAAACACTCTAGCCCCCCAGAAACTTGTTTAAACTTTTAGTGACAGTAACGATTAAATACAAAAGACACCGCTGAGTACCGTAAGCGTTAATTTCCGAGTAAACACTGACTCTACGAACGCGCGGCCGGCCTTCACTAATTCAATTGACTCCATAATTCAAATCCAGCGACTGCATAAAAACTGCTGCTGCTACGCGGATTCTCGCGTTCACGTTAAAACTTTCGCAGAGAGTGCAAACGCGATAGCCCGGTAGGCGAGCGCGCGCGGCGCGGTAAAGAGTTCAACAAATAGTTCGCTTCTGCGCTCAGGCCCACCCCCTTTATCTCCGAGATAGAGCCTCCGGTGGAGTTTTAATTTTTTAAATCCAGCGCTCGTCCCAAAGAGAAGAGGAAGGGAGAGAGAGAGAGAGAGGGCGCACTAGAGGCAGCGGCGCACGCTTGAGCCTCATATTGATTTTTCCCAGCTGCACAGCGCGCGCGCGGCTTTAATATGAATAGCCGGTTCTCTCTCGCGCGAGTTCCGAGTGCCGGAATTTCCCGGCAGATGTTATTGTGAAGATATAATGGAGTTTGGTCTGTTTCGATTTTTTTTTTTTTTTTTTTTTTTGGCTGAACAATGATGACACTTTTATTGATGCTCTTGTTTCCTTTTTTAAATATGCATTTAAGTTTTAAATTTAACAGTTCTGTGGTAGGATGAATTTTTTTCTTTTTTTGGCACAGATGTACGAATTTTTTTCGAAACCTTTCATTCATTTTCAGGAAAACTTTTGACGACAGAAATTTGGTTGCATGATCTATTCATTCGTAGCTGCATTCATGGTATGCACATCTAGGAACTGAATGTACTAGAATGTATCTCGACGCCTCCTATTCATATAAGGCTAACTCGCGCAACAACGCTATAAAAAGCCAATTCAAAATTACATGCAATATAAGTCCAATTCAAAAAT
>JAYJLV010116939.1:0-10857 GCA_036873485.1 Torymus texanus | reverse complement strand
AGAGGGGGAGAGAGAGAGAGGGGGGGGGAGAGAGAGAGAGAGAGAGAGAGCAACGAACGTCGAGCTCGACAGAATCAATTTACGCAGCCGCGGGGAAATTAAGTTCGTCGTCGCGCAGTCGCCACCGCATCGCCGTCACCGCGAGCTGTCGGCTCCATATATATATATATATATATACACGACGCGGCAACGCGGTTGCGTGAATATCGATCGGACATCGGCGCTAGGCAAAACAGAACGGAGACGAATAAGCTATAGCCAGGCTAGAGAGAGTGGGGACGAGGCGAGGGGGATGTTGAAATTGCGCTGGAATTAAGGCGGAAAATGGAGAGGAAAGTGTAATAGGAAATTACATGTGTGCGGAGTTTACTTGAAGTCTGCCGGAGTGATGGAGGGTTCACAATTAAGTTATTTCCCTGTGGTTATATTCTCATCGATCTCATATTTTAATGATAAACTTTTAATTTTAAAAATGATTTAAAGAATTATTATAAGAAATACCGTAGTTACAATAACGATGAAAACAATCATCAATTGAATTTATCAATGCAATAATTGTGCGTCGTGCTAAAAAAAGAAACAGCTATTGCGGCAGTGGCTTCCAGTCGTTGCAAAGCAGAGCAAAAAGTGACACCACGCACTAACTGAATAATGAAAATGTTTCTCGTGGCACACCCGTGATTTCCGCGCAATTCGAGCAGTTACCGGATCAAGCATTTAGCGCCTCCTTGACGCTTGCTTTTCCGCCGAGACGTTTATAACCGTTCCACAGACGCCCACGGGAGAGAGGAGAAGACGGCTGATGCACGCCACACGCGCACTCCACCGCCGCTGCGATATGCTGTTATATCTTCGTTATATTCGATCGCGGAAAGCGCAATTCGCTACGGATGTTTCCTTCCGATAAAAATAACAATGTATTGCTTTTTTTTCAAACAAACGTTGCTCGATAAAGCTTTTCCTGTTTTTGTAGGTTAAATGGGGAAAAATCGTTTGCGTGTTTGTTCAGATTGTATGCATTATTGCTCATAACAGTCGTATTATTTAAAGAAGATGTATCTAATCAAATGTAGTTTATAATGATTAATTTGTAATTGTGGTAAAGTAACTATTTTTCATTATGTTAAATCGAACTGTGAATCATAATATAATGAAAAAAATGATAGTTTTATTAAATCAGTTTAAATTTATAATGTTTAGGTTAACAGAGACTCTATGGCTAAAGGAATAATGACTATTTCTTGACTTCAAGGACACAAGAAAATAATAGGTGGGTAGAACATAGTAAATAACAACGCCAGCTAATTTATTTTCAAAGAAGCTTTCACAGCGAACGTTTGTTTTGAACAGAGGTACATCGATTTTCAGGCCACTTATTATAGTTAGTGATAAATAAAGCGCCACTTAGCCTTTTTTCTTATTTGTTTTCCAATGTATTTTCTATTAAGAGCATGAAGTATATTATTGTTTATAAACTTGTTATTTATAAACGTAAAATAATTAAGATAAAGAATATATTACTTTCTTACATTAACTACGTATATTCAAAATTAAAGTTGTATTTTTATCGTTCATACGCAACTTCTTCGAAAGATTCTCTCGTGTAGCACATATTGAACTAAAAGAGTGAATTGAGCGTAACTACAATGCCTACGTTAATCACGTGAGAGCTATACATCATATGTATAAAGCTCTCACTAGAGGTGCTTGTACAATAAAACCGTCACATAAACTATTTATTCAAAGCTTTTTTTAGTATAACGTTTTGTCCGTCTATTTTAATAAAAAGAGTAAGCTCCTAAATAATACTCGTTAATCTTCAAAAATATGGCAGTAACATTTTATAGCATTTTCCTATATAATAAAATAAAATACCTCTCTTTTTTTCTAAATTAAAAAAAAAAACATATTTATATACATTTTTTAATCCTTTTCCATGAGAGCTTCTTTTTATCCCGACTTCCCTCGCAGCACACAAAATCATCAATTAACTCGTAACGAGGGCTGCGCACTCGAAAACACTGCTAGCCTACCGACAAAATTAGCGTAGAAAAAGAACGGCTGATAAAAAGCGAGACAGCGAATCAAGTCGATCGTGCGTAGCGCGCAGATTTGCGGCGGCGGTAGTGGCGACGACAGCGCACGTGTAGGACCTTGATTATTTAACGATCCTTCATTGAGCCGGCGCGTAGGATTGAGTGGACGACGACATCCGTCTCGAGTGCCGGCAGTGCGCCGCTTCTCTACCCCCGTGCATGATGGAAAGCTTCTATGTATAAAAGCGTATGCGTACTCTCTTGTTCGCTTCTCTCCTCTCTCCCTCCCACTCTCTTTGTCATTACGTGCAAGTAAGTCGTTCGAGGAAAAAAGAATTACTAGAGACCCCGGTGAGCTTTTAGCTGAGCTTTTCTCGCAACCAGGAGAAAAGCTCATTGGATTCGAGGAAGTGAATGACAGATTGAAATCGTGAATTATCTGAGGCTGCTATTACCGATGAAAATGCAGATTGCTGTCGAACTTTCCTCAAATAATAATTCTAGAATATTGCGGTGGGTTACAATAGTTTATGAGAGACAAAGAATTGTTTGTCTGCGTATTTTGAATAAAAGTTTAATGTTAATTTCAATATTGATATAAAATATAACATAAGGACAAATATATTGTTATTATAATATTTTTAGAGTGCAATTTATTAAATAGTCTTTCGTCTACTTACTACTTAGGGATCTCGTGTATTTTGGACGAATATATTCGAAGTAACGCACAAGTGTGAGAAACAATTATTATTTTCAATTACAGATTCCACGTAATCATGAGAAATAGAAATGCAATCAGAAATATTTCTTCTCTCAAATGATTTCACAAAGAGAGTTGGGAAAGTTACTAAACTATCCAATTCAACAAACTATAATTAGGATTGATATATCTAAAACTTAATAAACAGTTTCGGCTCATTAAAGCTACTGTTACAATGAAAAAAGAGAAAATTCACCCAATGTGCCTGTGAATGTTGGTACGTATGAGTATATTCGCGTATGTCCCTCTATAATGTACGCTTCGCACACGATTTTCTCTCCCCACTCTTCGTTTCTCCGTCTGCAATTAGAAACGTGCATAGCGAGCATTGCACCGAGTTCACTTTGCAGCTCTTGTACTCTTATTCGCTTGGTGTGTCGACTTAGGTATGTACAAGTACATAAGGGTTTTAGGCAAGTTTTTCGCATATTTTTGATAGATGTGTATATATATACAAATTTTATGCAATTACTGCTTAAAATTCTTTTCCGGTCTATTGAGGTAACTTTAAGACTAATTATTTGATTATGAGAAATGGCTCCAACAACTCGAATACGACTACAGTATACTTTTATAGCAATTGCGAATACTGAAAAAAATATTATTATTAATATTTCTCATCAAAAGATGTTGACCTTTTAAAAAAATGATAAAGCTATCCATGAAATTTTTTATACGGCAATTTTCGCATAACTTCAAATAATAAGATATCTTTAGAATCATCTATGTGATTAATAATTCAACGTATTGAACGCGCGGATAACAAGGTGTTGGCTTAATTCCTAAACATCAGACCCGAATAGCATGAAATTTCACAGGAGATGATTAAAACGTTTATCTCCACTAACATTACTCATCAGAATTATTCTTATTCTGCTTTAACGAGTGTTGAGTTATATACATGATTAAATAACAAAGTATTAGAATAATTACGCTGAGTCACAGTCAGCTTACAGGCGATAAGCATTTTATCGTTCGCCTTATAAAACGGCTCACGGTGCAGAAACAAACGTAACGATACGTTGTAACGATTTTTATAGACTACCTGGAATAAAAATCTTTTTGATGCTGATCTGGTTTACATGTAACGAAAACTACATTGAGCATAAAAATAACTCTTTGAAATACTGTTTATTTTGATAACTTATTTTGGTATTTTGTAATTCTAATAAAATAGATAATGTAATGTATTCATTTATAAAGAGTTGTTATCATTGCGGCACTGTCCCAATACATACAGAAACTATTATGTAAAGATTTTTCGAAGAATTCGATCTAATATTATTTTCGAGCTTTATGTGTTACAGTGTAATAAACAACGATAACTGCTAAATAAATGTTATCTTCTACTGTAACTCTATCAGTGTTGCAGTGCAACTAGAATATCTTGACAACCATAATGATTACTACACGTGAAATTTTCTACACAAATTACCGCATCGCAAAAACCGACGTTTCACCTCAACACCCGAACCTGTGCAACATAACCACATGAGACTTCTTACATCACATCTGCTGAGAAAACCACAAACTGATGAAAGGTGGAATCATCATCATCGTCATTATCATCACCATCCACGCACATCTACGCAATTGCCGGCATTGCAAAAGGACAATAATCTTCCACGAGTCGTTCACCTACAGTACACCGGCGACGGTATGCGACAGAACACCTCTTTCTCAGCGAGAAGTGAGTATGTGTGCAGAGGACGCACTCGCACGCGCGCCTTTGTATAGCTGCTGAAAGGAAAACCATCGAGAGCGTTAAGCGAGCTTGATTGAGAGCACGAGGCAGCCGGCGAAAAGCCGCTAAAGGCGGCCAGAAGTGTCACGAGGTAATTTATCGAGGGTCGGATGGTGGTGGATCGTTTCGAGTTGTGAGATTTTGCTTGACTTGGGAAAAGTAAGATTTTGGACGAAGGTTTTTAGAATTTATCAGAGGATTCAACCTGGCTTTCAAGCTGGAAGATTGAGAAGTAGAAATTTGTTGAAAATTCTTACTTTGTACACAAATTTTATTCGAGCATCTAAATCACAATTACCATGGATTGAATTGAAAATAGGCGTCCGATAGTTGACCTAATTAAAATATGTTCAATTAACGATCTACAATCAGTGATTCAAGGATAAATAAACATGACTATAGTCTTTTCAATTGTTTCATCTCTTCTTGATCACTTTAACAACGACAAAGCTTGGAAAGAAAATTCCTTTCAAATCTTCCTTTATATCTACGAGCTACGCAATGCAGAAGTGCCGTCAGCTACGATGTATACTACACAACCGTCGTAAATCGCAGCGCCTCTGCCTAGGGAATCACTCTCTTGAATTTACGAAGCGCCATACAAATTTACGGGTAAAGCTATATATATCGAAGGAACGTTAACTGTAATTTACAAGTAAAGTCGTAACAACAAAAATCCCAACAAGTATCCTTGACTCGTGTAATCATTTTACTCTTAGCAAGTAATACCGTTCTGGAAATCTTGCAAATCTAGGTATTCAAAGCTCTAAACGCGTGTAATCGGTAGCGCGGTGGCGCACAATAGCAAATGGCCCTAAAACACGG
This sequence comes from Torymus texanus, assembly GCA_036873485.1. Taxonomy (NCBI): domain Eukaryota; kingdom Metazoa; phylum Arthropoda; class Insecta; order Hymenoptera; family Torymidae; genus Torymus; species Torymus texanus. The sequence continues at coordinate 5,492 of JAYJLV010116939.1, read as the reverse complement.
CCGCGTCTCGCAAGTTCCATTTCATCATTCGAGGGCATATCTGAGCGGAGCTCTAATCCCATAAAATGAAATGCGAACTTCGGAAAATGGCTTGCTTTTGTATTCTAACGAATATAAATGAATTCTAAAGCAAACAAATATAATTAACAATGTTTTGTAGCGTCTCATTGAATATTTTATTTAGAGTGTTTGTATATTCCTCATTTCTAATGAATCTTGAGTTTATATCGCATTTATGGAAACGTAAAATACTCTATTTGCAATTTAAGTGAAATAAATGAATAACGTATGAAAGTAAATCGATTATAAGATTAGCATAATGTAGACTATCGTTAAACTATTGTTCCTATATTTGAAAATTGATTGTATGACTCACTCACATTGATACAATAATTGACTTTACAATATTAATTGTAAACAGTAAATGAAACATTAATACGACTTCAAAACTTGCAAAGAATATAATTACTTCTTTATACGTAAATCAAATATATAACATTATTAACATGCTTATATACTTGTGTTAAATAATGAGTTATGCGTGTGAAATAAAAGTTTTAAAGAATAAGGAATAATATGTAAAAAAATGTTTTAAAATCTGAATTAAAAAATTTGTTCGATTTTTTTGTATTAAAGGTTAATAGAATGGATCAAACCCCATGGCTACTCTAACATGAATATTCACATAGAGCCACAGCTATTTACTTTCGTGATCAAACAAGACGTCATGTGATACGAAAATCAACCTTAATTTGAATAATTTCATTATTCAATAAATTAACAGTCGAACCTTTATTCCGAAAAATAATTTTGACAAACCTTCCGTATATGTAAATCCTATGGTCAGAATTTTTTTTTTGTGAGATTCTATTAACATTTCCATGAGATATGCCCGTTTTAAAACTAGATCAAAATTCGAAAATACAGATTCCTACTTACCGACATTGTGGTTTTTATTTAATTAAATGAGTTCTTCGTAGGTTTTTGAAAAAAATAGATCTGTCAGGCGCTCCATATATATGTAAATAAAATACTATACTCAACAATTTTTTGGGTAATTAGTGTTACTCTTAGTGTTTGTAAAAGATATAGATATTCTAAAATTATGTCGGTATTTCACATAACCTTAACGCAGCCGTTGATCACCAACTACATAATTCAACGCATCGTACGCGGCCTTTCTGTATTTCCATCCATAAAACGTCAGACTATTCGCTCGTATACGCAGCTTCACGTCCCAAAGAAGCCATCGTAATGCTATTTTTTTTTTTCAACGAGCCAACGAATTTACGAGCACGATGCAGTCGTCGCTAAGAGACCTTCGTCGTTTATTGTTCGCTTTATTGTAGCTTTCGAAGAGACTTCGATTTCTGCTTGATGCGCACTTTCACAGGATGACTGTTGAGGCGCTTATTTTAATTAAATATTAAAGTATCCTGTATTATATTCGCTTTTAATTAAATGAGAGGAATCGGTATTATACGTAATAGTCAAATTAGTGAAATAAGAATCTCTAATTAGAGAGTCGACCAAAATCCATTCTACTTATACATATAATAGGAATAAAATGATATAATTTGTTACAGTATTTTAGAATAATAACATCGATCTTATTCAAATTCTTTTCTAATAATATAATCATTGTACATAAAATTTATATAATAAATAAAAATGTATATAATTTCAAAATTATTACTTCATATCAAGGTGAATTATTGAACTCTTATTAAACATAATCACAGTTTACATTTTAGAGATTGTTAAGTAAAAAAAAAGTTTTGTCATTGAAAAATAAATCATTCAAGCTTCATAATCGTAAAAAAGCATTCGGCATTTCGAAAGCTTAATTAATTACCTTATCAGCAATACCGCCATAAATTAATTTTGGTCTCGAAACTCTCAAACATATCGCAGACCTCGCATCGCTGCACGCGTTTCCACAAAATGTGGCAATGACAGTAATTAACAAGGCATAAAGTACTATTCTTTGTTTTATTAAAATTACATTATCAATTAAATAAAATATTGTTACTAACATAACTGAAAAATTATTATTATATATGAAGCAATTTAATAATTGTATGCATTAGAATAATTATTTCCTTAATTATTCAAAACAAACTATTTCTAAACCTTTTACAATAAGTGAGTACAGAAAAATTCCCATGTTTTCTAGTAATTTGACAATATTAACCAAAAATACAAATTTTTCCTATAAAAACATAGTAATTTTTACTGTGTTTCTAGTAATTTTTACTATGTTTCAATGGAAAAATTTGTATTTTTGGTTGATATTGCCAAATTACTAGGAAAACATGGGAATTTTTCCCCACATTTTTCTGTCAGTGTAGAAATAAACATGGAAAACTACAAAGGGGTGTTGCAAAGACGACGGGTCAAAATGACGCTAAACAGAGGCAGCGCGCCGAGTTTTGGTGGGCGTATGCCGATAGGAGAATCGCCTCGCCTCTTTCAGATTTCACTGGTAGTAACACACGCTACACACTGCCGAGCCGATAAAAGCCCGGTACGTTTTGCTTGAAAATACACGATAGCCTTCGGGGAATCAAGAGTGAATTTTTAGAAGTTTTTTTAGTTCCTCTTTTTGTCAACCTTATCGGCTACAGCTTTGCGTAAACAGATGCATAAAGGTGTGATTAGAAGGAACGCGTGGAACTGATGGTCTTTTTCTTCTAATAAGTAAAATGTCAATTTTAAATATTTTTCATCCGGCATGACATTTTGTTATATAATTACGTTTTGTCACAAGATTGATCACGGTTCATCCTCCCACTATTTACATCAACAAAATACACGATTTAATACAGTATTTTAACATCATTCCAATCGCAAAACCCTACAATCTGACACCATCACCGACCGTATTTCCAGGACTACGCGACATAATTCAACCGAGGGGCGTAAAAAAATGTTCAATTCTCTCGGATCTTTCACAGAGAGTTCCTTTCTCGCCTTCTCTTTCTCGCGGGTTGGAAAAATGAGACGAGATAAGCTTCACAACGAAGAGGTGAAAAAGAATCGCGCGTCTCCAACGCGAGAAAAGATGAAAACGGCGAGATAGCGCGGGGCGACGGCGACCCGCATAAAACACTCCGCGAGGGAACGGAATGAATGAAAGAAGCGCACACGCGGAGGGAGTCCGTCGCAAAGTACCTTTGTGTGCAACGAGACTCGTTCGCAGTGCATGTATAGCTACATAGTCGAGGTGTGATATGTTGGATATCTGCATGTGTCGAAAGTTTGCGGAATTCGACAACGAATGTGTTTGAAGTGAAAAATAGAAGGGACTTTTGTTTGTTGCGGAATAAAGGGGGAAAATATGTATAGCCATATATATTCGTCGTATTAAAACATTAATTGCGCACTTCTAAAGGGTGCACGACTGTAGCGAGCATCGTAAACAGGTTATACGAGGGGCCCTTTAATGTCTTTCTTTTTTCCTTTTGTTTATAAAGGCAAAAATAGTAATTCCGGAATGATTTATGTGTGACTGAAGGATCAAATTTGAAGAGCTAGAGAACGCCGCGAAAACGTCGCTATTTTTCTTGTTGAAATGTTAAATAAATACAACTTGTTCCGAAAATGTATGTTTTGCTACATATATTTGGATAGAGGAGAAAATTCTAAATCGAAAGTTCCTTTACCATTTTTTGGTATAATAAGTATAGTTTTTTAATCCCTAATGTATCAAAATCGTTAATTTTTAATAGAAAATGTATATCTATAGATATTGCCTTATAAATATAGATATACAGTTTCTGTTGAAAATTCACGATGAAAATTCGATGTACGTTGAAAATTCGTTGAAAATATTAGACCAATCAGAGCGTGAATAAAAGTGCAAAAATTTTATGAGTACATAACTGTTCACAATTGTGTGTAATATCTCTAAAACTTCCCTCACAAAATATATACATTAATCAATCGTCATACAGAGACTTGACAACGATCTAGAATTTTTATTTGTTTTGTTAAATACATTACAGTTACTTCTCAAGCTGTTGGACTAGAACAAATGCGAAGGCGCGCCTAGAAAAGCAAAGAGAGGGAGGAGTAAAGAGAGTAAAAAAGAGGGAAAAGGAAGAGAGTCGAGTAGCCTATCCCATCGGCGAGTCACGACCTCGGACCGACGACCACGCGGCGGACGAAGAGGTTCAACCACATTCTTATGCACCCCCACGGTGTGCGCGAGAAAGCGAGCGAGCAAAAGAGAGGATTTATTCTGTAGAGTTAAAGCGCCAGTCAACTGCGATGAAGAACAAGCAAGATCCTTCCTCCCTCCACTCTCGTACTTTGGAATTACATTTCGTGAACGAGACTAGCGAGGAAAGCTATACGAGGACCCCCTCGTAGCTTGTATTCCACGGACGATCTACACGAGTTTTTTACTCTTGATTACAAGTGTACTCGGGTCGGCCTTCGTGTAACGACGTTTCGCGAGGTTGTCTGTCTCGATGTACATAAATTTCTAGAAAAGGTATGCAAGTAAAGAAAGACGAATACTTGGTTGAAATTATTAATAAATATATAACGAATCTTTATTCGACTTACGATGTCTATATTCAAATAAACTTGTAGAGTTATATAGCGATAGATAAAAACCTTCAATCGATGCATTAACGCGGTCCATCATCGTTTACCCATCGGCTAGACAACATCAACGCATCCATCTCCATAAGCGTCATGGTTTACTCTAGCGCGAACGCGGAAGAGCAGCTGTCTTATCTCAGAGCGCATAATGAAGCGCCTGGGGAAGATATATATGCATTGAGAGCAAACTGCTGCAGGCTGTATACACTCGAAGCGAAAAAATCTCTCGGGCACTTGTCAGTATGGTTTCGCACGCTCAGTCTTCGCGGTTGATGGGGGATCCTAATAATCGTGTATACTGCAGTGTGTGTATAATGTATACTGCGATGGGTCGAGTGTTAAATTGGTTATAGGAAAGGCCTTATTTGGTGGGTTAACGGTGTTTTTTCGTTTACATGTTTTGGTATTTCCCATGTATTTCTTAACAAGTTTTGTAAAAATTGAATCAAAAGTCCTCATGAATTTCAAGATAAACAATGTACTGATTATAGCTACTTCTCTCCAACCCTCGCTCTTATGTATAGAAACGCAGTAGTATACACAACTGAGAGTGCATACATCACGTTGAACAGAAAACACTGGCGCGATCGATAACCAGATTCCACGACGGCCCTACTCTGCTCGAAAACTGGCACTCGCGAAGAGAGCGCCGGCCTACTTCGAGTGCCGGCGTACTTAAGGGCGGCGACACACGCATCGCTCGCGCACAAGTGAGAAGACACTTGCGGCTCGCCACGATGATGAAATCAAGTTCCATAACACTCAACTCGGCCATGGTCGAGCGAGCGAGAGTATGTGTGTGTGTGTGAGAGAGAGCGAGAGAGAGAGAGAGAGAGAGAGAGAGAGAGAGAGAGAGAGAGAGAGAGAGAGAGAGAGAGAGA
>JAYJLV010116918.1:0-10859 GCA_036873485.1 Torymus texanus | reverse complement strand
GTCCCGGAAATAACGCTTATATACAATCATTATACAGGGTGATATTCCCGGAAATAACGTGTATCGATATTTATGCGCAATATTTATTCGTTTTTTATATTTCGATTATAACCGATGATCGGAGCTTATAATATGATTATAATTTTTTTCTCGTCAATTTTCGTCGTATGTATTTATAATATACATATATATATACCTATATACATAGAGGGAGTTACGGAAGAGTGAATTAATCTTCCGCTAGAAACTTTAAACTGTATTTTAGAAGGCCAAATTAACGTGACGCCTGCTGCATCCGATTAAGATATCTCGAGCTGTTCACGAACTATGATGGGACACTCACGCTCGTTCGCGGATTACGGATGCCCGCCCACATATATATATATACACGCTCGTATACACATATATACTACACACGCGAGGCTATTGAAGACAAAAATTTTCTTAATCTTGTATATACATTTGAATTACCAATGATATATATATATATATATATATATATATATATACACACACTTTTACGCTTTCGCAGCGTAGTAACTGAGAAATACACGAATTATAATAATAATAACGAGGCTGTTGTATAAAGAAAGGGACACGCGTTAAACTATAATATATATCCTCGTTATATTATATCCCTTGTGAACGAAAAATCAAGCGTAACCGCGCGGCGCAATTACGATTACGCGTATATACACGTAAAGTAAAAAAAAGCCCTTATATACCATTACTCAATCAACGCGTGTGGCGATGTGTATATGTATATACGTTCGCGAAATAATGCGTGCGATATATTCGCGCAACACAATGTGTGTGTATATATACTTTTACAAAACAATAACCCCATCAGTGAAGCGAACGAGCGAGCGAGCAAACAAACTCTATATATATATAAATATATATATATACAATCTCCCATATACCTGGGGCCGCGCACAAACGTAAGTAAGTATAAGTAACGAAAGCCCGTATCCCCGCGCGATCTCCCAGGCTCTTGCGCTGGCGAGTGTGTGTGTGTGTGTATATATATCGGCGTGTGGCGCGTGTCTCTTCTAACGGTTGTCCCAGCGTCCCTCTCTCTCTCTCTCTCTCTCTCTCTCTCTCTCTCTCTCTCTCTCTCTCTCTCTCTCTCTCTATACATATAAGAGCGAAAACGAGCGAGTAGGTACAGTCCTTCTCTCTCTCTCTCTCTCTCTTTCTCTCTCTTATACCGCGTCTCTTGCTCGCCAGAAGGGATCCGGGCACTCCTACTATTATGTATGTGCACGACGAGCGAAGGCTCGCTCACTCGCTTGCCGTTCGCTTTCTCCTCGGCTGTGTGCGCCGACGTCATTTGCGCGCGGACTCCTGTGTGTGTATATATATATAAATAAATACACCTATATGTGTGTATGTGTGTACGTGAATTTCGCAAACGATATATGTAGCGGGAGGTGCGCAAGCGCAAGCGCGGGTATTTCGAAAATTGCGCGCTATACTCGTTCGCGCGTGTGTGTGTTTATTATATGAGGGAACGTAGCGTTGATGTTCGAAGGACGCGATGATGATACTTGTATCATATATGTATATATGTATAGCCTAACTCCTGATGCCGGAATTTGATTCCTTCGTATATAGCGTGTATATTTTTCTATATCGAGGTTCTGTGTAGTGTTTTGGTCGTAATAACTGCGTATATTATAGATCGCGCTCTTGTTTTGCAAAATGAACGGCGATGTGTATAGAGATATGTGTATATACGTGTGTGTATATACCCGCGGAAGTCGCGCAAACTGTCGTGTGGGTCTGTGCAGCAGTGCGAAGGCGTAGGAGTAGTAGCCGCACTCGCTGTAAGAGAGAGAGACAGTGACGTCATGGCCGCCACAGCGATTGACGAATTGCAATGTCTCGAGCGAGCGATTTATTTATTTTTCTCTCTCTTTTACTTTTTTATTTTAAATGCGCTACTGCGGGCGAGTTGTAGGAAAGTTTCGGTGTTTGTAGCGAACTGTATATATATATGTATATACGCAACTATATAGGAGGTGATTTATATGGCAAGATATTTTGAAAACTTAATTAAAAGTGTTAATGAGGCGACGATTGTGCAATTTTTCGGAATTCTTAAGCATGGCGTTTGAGAATTAAAGAGAAGAGGAGCATCTGATTTTGCATAATATGTATAGGGGAGACGTTACGCAATGAAAGCGCAATCTTGAAAATCAGCGTCTACATGTGTATAAGTATAATACGAGTTTTGTATAGGCTTTTTGTTGGGTTTATATAGCGCGAAGAAGCGACGCAGATAAAGTCGGAGTAAGTAGAGCGTGTCCTAGTTGGGTTAGACCGAAAATGTACATTCATGCTATCGAAGGTTTTCTTCACGGCAATCACTCAAAATCTCATTGTCAGTTATTCGATACTGTCAAGTACTCGTGCGCTTTGATATGATTTCAATTTTAAATTTTCCTTAACAAATGTTATTGTTATACGTATATATACAGTTTTGAATTATGCACCATGAGCGACAATAACTTTTCTATTCCAATTTATCCATCAAGCCTTTAACATACGAATTAGTAAAACATTTTAACTCTCTCTCTCCCTCTCTCTCTCTGAATATCAAAATATTGAATAATATTTCTAAAGAATAATTTCACACGAATCAATCAAAATGAATGACATATCAAGATTGCATTCAGGTGTAAAGGAACAAAAAGACAGTTAAAAGAAGGAAAAAAAGCGCATCGTCCGCTTATATATCTCGAGAAAAAAATCTTCAATAATATACACATATACACATGCGACACGCGTACCTATAGAGATCATTGTTTATTCTTCCAACAACGTTCTCATCCCATCACTCACTATATATACCATCACTTCACATGACTTTCCAGAAAACAGCCGAGTCCGCGAGTTCTCCCCCTTCTCTCTCTCTCACTACTTTCCTATATACTTTCCTTTTTTATGATCCGTCGCAGGGAAACCACCTCCGGCTGCGACCTAATCCGCGTCGTTGTCCTTTGTAGCTCGTATTAAATCAACAGTCTATTTCATTAAACGTGGAAATTTTCTCTTAAGCATTCAATTAGCAAGGGTGTTTACGGATTGTTTTTCATCCTATATGCTCTATTATATATACATATATATATATATACACACACACACACACACACACACACACACACACACACACACACACACACACACACACACACACAACACGTATACATCTTACCGCTCGTTTTTTTATAACCCGCGCGTGACGAAAGATCGCTCTAATGGGATAATTGAGCGGATGAATTGCTCGTTCTTTTTTTTCTCAGCATGTATGTGTGTGTGTGTGTGTGTGTGTGTCATCGATTTTTTGCGCGCACCCTTCACTAATCGGGAACCTTTCCTCGGAATTAACGAGGGGAAAAAATTTTTCGTGAAAGTGAAGCTGCCTGATGTACTGTTGTATATATGTATATACACGTCGAAACGTGCTGTGGGGGCCGTTGCGGGGAAACGCATTAAAATGGATGTGGTGCTTCTTTGAAGAGCCGAAAATTGTGCTGTAATTATCGACTGCGCGCGCGACTCCGAACCTTGAGGAGAAACAGAGAGAGAAAGAGAGAGAGATTGAGACGACGCGAGGTTTCGCTTTCGACGACACAAGTGTGTTTGTGTGGGTATGTATATCGAGAGGGAAGACGGTTTGACGTAAAAATTGAAGTCACGTACACAGCGACTTGCGAACGGTGGGTGCATGTGAAACGAGATCCGGCGAATCTTCGCGGATTCGTTGAAACGAGGACCTTATACGTTTCTTTTTGTTTCTGTTCACGAGAAACCGCAGCGTGGCTAAAGCTGGTTTATAGTTCGAAGCGACGTTTTTTGTATAACGAGCGAACGAGCGAGCGATCGATTGAAAGTAAATAAAGACGACGAGTATATATGTGTATGCGCGCACGTATAGTTATTAAAAATAATTATATGAGGTTCGATTTTTTTCTTAATAAGATGCCGACTCGTAGTATAGTCAGCTGCACTGCGGCGTATAGAGCTTGAGTGAATAATTTGACAAATTGTTATTTTGACGTATACTACTGATTATATAATTACTATATCGGCGCGGTCGTCTCGAATGCCAAACAACGTTCTGCGCAGTGGTGTATATATATATACGTATGGAAAGAGAGAGAGAGAGAGAGAGAGAGAGAGAGAGAGAAAGAGAAACTATATACAACGGAAATTGTCGTCATGCAATCTTGTTTGATATATACACACAACTGAGAGTTTTTTTTAGATTTCGTCGTATAACGTGTGCTAAGGCGACTATATACTTAGTGTAATAAGTAAATAATCTTAATTAGCAATTGAGAGTTGAACAGTTATAGAAATGCAGGAAGTTGGGGAGGAAGATGTGCAAACGTTGCCCAGACGTGATGATATTGAAATAAAAGTTAAATTGAATGTTTCGGACGGTGTTTAAGTTTTTAATTGGCGTGTGACGTAATGGCGGATATTATTAAAAAAGGATTATTCAATTATTGACTTGTGTGTCTGCAGGAGAGTTTTTACACCGGAGAGTAAATTATAGAAAATGGTCATTAACTATCTTTTTTTTTCTATTCAAGGTGTATTTGCATACATAAAAAGTGTTTATTTACATTACGAATAACGTGATAACAATCGAGAATTATGAAAATTACGAAAGTATTACACTATATGCAAACAATTCAAGCACTGCATATAATTAAAAGTTCACAAACGAAAAAATTCTTATAATACATTTTACTATAGAATTATTTTAAAATGCTGTAACAGTTTTCTTTCTCAGAAATTGTTCGGATAAAACCATGAAAATATTAAAGTAATATTTTGATCAATTATTTACTCTGTAATCGGTAGAATCTTTTACTCGGTATATGAACAATGAGTGATAATGTTAACTACCCTGAAGAAAGAAGACCTTCATATAGTTAGCAAGCGATGCGTCTTTAAACGCTACCATAGAAGCAATGAAGTATATTTCTTCAAATTCAAGGTAACATTCGTTCTTAATGCCATGAAAACGTAATGATGTTTCTCCATAACGTAAATTATTTCCATGAATTTGAGAATTTTAAATTTTAGTGCTCTATAACCGTGAAGATTTTGCAATCGAATAAACGAAACCTAATTAATATGTATGATATTTTTAAGCAATGCATTTCCTTCTTTTTCCATGCAATCGGTTGTAAAGAAAGAATTTTATCTACACCTGACTTTTTGAAACATTATTGCGTTATTGTTATTTCAGTTTGGAGCAATTTAAAATTCAATTGTGTTAAAGTGAATAAAATCACTTAACAAACATTTACGTTACGAAAATGTAGTTTCATATTGTATTTAATAAGTATTGCAATTTTCGGAACATATTGATGAAATTTTTACCGTATATATAAAAAATAACTCCGTGTTTATGAAATTTTAGCAAATTTCGAAACAGTAATACCATTTACACTAAATACAGAATGAAACTGTCAAGACATTGGCATATCGACTCAATAAAACTCTCATATTTACATAAAAATACCGTAACGACTTATCGAGTCTAATCATCCGCACGAAAACAAGACCATAACGAGATCGTTGAAATTTTCCCCATATATCCCAACACCCACAACCGACAACAGCACCGTCATCCATGTGCCACATCATCGATCGCCATATCTCTTTCTCTCTATCTCTCTCACTCTCCCGTCCACTCTGTTTTTTTTTTTCGTTCACAACCTCGACAACTGCCCTTCTCACCACCATTCTACCGCCGTGACAATTCCGCAATTAGCAACCTCACCTCGCGGCCACATATATACAGCTCCTTATAAACAAACTCCACATGCGTACACTACACCTCCAAAGCTAGAATAAATCCACGTTTAAAATAAACTTGTGTGTTCTCCAAAAGCAGTGAAAAAAGGCCATCATCTGACGTTCACATACATACGTTGTTCGCGCACCTACATTTTATCGAGAGAAAGAGAGAGAGAGAGAGAGAGAGAGAGAGAGAGAGAGACAGAGAGAGAAAGACAAAAACATCGCATCAGGCGCCCTGCGCTTAGTCACGGAAAGGCTATCCTCCTCCTCCTCCTCCTCCTCCTCCTCTCTCTCACGCGCGCGCGCGAGTTTAAGTTGAAGGCCTCGCTCCGAGTTCGGCGCGATTTCGGTATATACGCGAGTGCGCGGCAGGCAATAAGGAGAGAGACGATCGAGTATATAGCGCTGCTGGGTTACCTTGCCACAACGTGGTCATGGCCCCCGCACTCGAGCGGCCTAGTGATCACAAGAGAGGAGCGAGTATATAAGCGAGCGCTTCCCCACCTTCGCTTTTACTTCTATTTTATAGCGAGAGAAGGAGAGAAAGAGAGAGAGAGAGAGAGACACTGAGTCGCGCTCGCTCCTTTGTCCATTTATGCAGTCAGGGTGCGGAACGTATATATATATACACAGAGAGCGAGTGAGTGAGAGAGCGCGGTAGAAGAAGTCGCGAGGTCCTTTCTTTATTAGGAAGCGTTACGCATATGCGCTGTGAGAGAGGGAACGAACGAACGCCACGCGAGAGAGTAAGAGCATATGAGAGTATAAACGTATATATACATACGACTGACTGACTGACTGACTGACTGCGAGACTCTCCGCGTGTATAGTGTGGTTCAAACTCGTCGATTACGCGCTGCCTTTTCAAAATTACGCGCGCGCGCGCGCCGAAAACGCCGCTGACCTTCGCGCGTCGTCGCGCGCTTACCGGTCGCACCTGGCGAGGTGTTTCACTGATTTTTCTCTCTCTCTCTCTTTCTCGTCTTCTTTTTTTTATATATACCTGCTCTATACCCAGCGGGTATTTTGTTTCACGCGTGAATTGTTTATTCACCGATTTGAGTGTATGCGACTATTTTGTCGAGAGAGATTATTAACGACGTTGGACTTACTTTTTAGCGCATCGTTGAACGGCCAAATTTAGGCGCTTGTGATTTATGCACGAAGTGTTGGTGATTACACATACATGCGTACGAATTATATGTACGAATGAAAGACTCATGAACCTTGGATCGGATCGGTACGGACACAAAAATATCCAATTAACAGTGGGAGGAAAGGGGGACTGCCTGTGCGCCCAGTCATTTATCCTTGTCTAACAGTACGAGCACGCGGGCATTTGCCTTTATTTTATTGTAATGAGGCGGCATTGATTTTTATTTAGGAGCAAAAATTTTTCATTTCAGTTATTTTAACTTTTCCACGCGCGGTGATTAAGAAGTTTGCGTATGGAGAGACAATGTTATATACGACAATTATAGCATGGTTTAACTCTCTGTTTCTTTTTTTTTTTTTAAGACGATCGCGAATGGGAATTTCAGAACGTTGATGTTTTTACGTGGATTATTATTATGAGTGTTTTTTAGCACGACAATCGTAGGTTATAATCTTATTTATATTGTATTTATCAATGTACAAATAAAACTAACGTTTAAAAAGGTACATCGATTATTCAATCCATAGGTAGGTATACACGCGTATAAACCCAGCGCTCGGCAGTCGTGCACACATTTATCAATTACATTATCGTCCGGTACAAATTAAATGTTAACATGGACGTTCATTTATAAAAGCGCCGCGGAACTCGGGTTCACATACTTAGTGGAGAAAAAAAAATCGCGCCGCGATAACCAATCAATGCCATTACCTTAATGCCCATATTAAATAACAGCGTTAAGCTCGTATATATATACATACACCAAGTTTATACAGACATTTTAATGTATATATAAATATACACATGCGCGTCAAGTTCTTTGCCATCACCTACATCATAGGCGCCATAGCACGGGAATAATGAAAAGAAAAAATAAATAAATCGGCGTGTTCATTTTTACGCGATCTCCGATGTTTTTCTTTTCCTCACCGTCAAACGAACGCCGATCGCTCACGATCGCACCTATCGATCTCACACCTCTATATATATATATATATATATACACACACACACACACACACACACACACATAGTCACACATATAGTATACTGCACACACGTTATCCACGAGAAAAAGCTATATATTTTTTTCCTATTCGTTCTCCTCTACAACTCTAGCGCTTGGCGCGTCAACTCGCTCGCTCACTCGCGCGCTATCTCAAGAGCGCGGTCGTTCTCTCTCTCTCTCTCACTCACTCATTCACTCACTCGTGCTCGTGCGCGCGCGCGACTCGCGTTTCGCAATATCCTTGTGAAATCGCGTTATCGATCTCCCGTATAGAAAAGCCGCTCCGCGTCTTTACGTATATGTGTATGTAATGTGTGTGATGTTTATACATATATAAACACATTGCTTCGCGTCGCGTCTCGTGTGCATTTGTGTATGATGCTAGCGCGACTTTAATACGTATGTTGTGTATCCTCTATGTATATATATATATATATATACCTTCCTGGTGAGGGTAAAATCGGTATATATATACAAGCGCGTATGGATAAATCAGTAGCGTGGAAATAGGAGGGAATTATACACACATAGGGATCAGGAGGTGGACGATGAGGATTGTTACGTGTGCGAAACTATATATATATATATGTTTTGCGAGTTGATCTCGTACGTGCGGGAGGAAGGGAGAAAGGCGAAAAGTTTGCACAAACACACATACACATATCACGTGTATATGTATATAGTGGACACCTGCGCGCACTCGCTTGCCCCCGAGATCACGTGTATATATATATATATATATATATATATATAAATGTGTATGTGTATACTTATGCTCTCTTGTGTCTCTCTGTACACTGAGCTGGAGAGGTTGGTAGAGAAAAATGAACGCTTTACGGGTTAATTATGCCGTAAGGAGTATTACGAGTTTACCGTAGAGCGCGCGCGTGGCCTTAGCGCTGATAAATCTTGGACGGCAGTTCTCTCACTCTCTCTCTTTCTCTCTCTCTCTCTGTATGTGTATATGTATGTGTGTGTATATACGCGCGAGAGCAAAAAAAAATCGGTTTACGATGTTGACACAGAGGGTTTTTTAAGGCTTCGTTAAGCGATTTCTTTTTAAGTATATTGTTTTTTTTATTGCTTCCATTGATTTTTAAAGAAAGTCCAAAGTACAACAGAATTTGAATTTTCAATGATCGATTTAGATAAGAAAATAAAGGTAGCGACGGCGGCTTTTCGTTTGAATAGAAACGACCATTTCTAGTCGGAACGTTCATTTCACTTTCATTCTGGGAGGTCTCCTCCTCGATTTCTGCTCTGAAAACCGCGCGCTCGCACTATCGCGACGAACGAAACGGGAATTCCTTCGCTACTATGTGCACACTTTTGTCCCTACCTCCTCCTACACGTCAAAATCGAATCGGCACAAAAGTACGTCGTTAAATATATAATACATTACCGATTCTTCGTCGCTAGCAACAGACACACACACACACACACACACACACACGTATCGGGAAACAACCTTCCGAAGTGAAAATTGCGCCACTCGGCATAATAAAATTCTCACTCTCCACCCACGCACGCGCATGCTCGTGAGCGCGGTGTGTTTCACCATAGAAAAAAAAATCCTCACTTCGTCGCGGTTTTCGCGATCGGTAGTATATTATACATCCGGAGCAAAAAAGAATAAGAGATAAAAACGATATACCGATTGTACTCATACTAGCGTCTGATGGTAATTTTCACTCCGAAATGCATACATTTATATCACTTTATATACGACCGTTATTACAATAATAATCATCATACATCGCGAATATGTATATATATATATATATATATATCGCTTACCTCCTAGCGATCCTCAGCGCCGACACAGCCAAACGACAACAACAACAACAAACACCAACAACACGAACAACACAGCTCCTCTCCTGATGCTGCGCACCTGATCGGCCTAGCCTCACGTGTCCCACCACAACAGCGTGGCCTTCGTCGTTCTGTGTACCATTAGCAGCATCGTCCTCACCATTATTACTTCGGCTTCCTCGGCGGGGTTTACAACCTCTTACGTTAGTATAATATAAATTATACTATATATACGAGGATTTTGCACTCGCGCTATTCTATATATAAAAGGCACAGCACCGTGTATATATACTCGCGGGTAAACTGCGCGGTTTATCTCATTTTTCACCTCCTCCACCTCCTCCTCGTCGTATAGTCGTCGTCGTCGTCGTCGTCGGCTGGCGCTCGGGCCTCTGCTATGTGCGAGCTGTTGCTGCTGCTGCTGCGCGCGCGTCTCGCTCGCTCCTCGAGGAGGTGGTGGAGGAGGAGGAGGAGGAGGAGGAAGGAGTCGCGTGGTAGTGGTGGTGGTGGTGGTGGTTGTAGCGGAGGAGGGCCCCTTGAGAACCGCGCAGGCGCGCGACCTTCTCCCCCTCGAGCGATCGCGTCACCTGCCCCGTTTTTCCTGCGCGCGCCCGCGTGATGTATATAGAAGCACTGAGCACAGTGTATATATAAGTGTACACGTATATGTATATATATACTTGTGTATTATATATGTGTATGTGTATTACCTACGCGATCGTTCTTTCGCATACACATGTGTATATATATATGTGCGCATGTATGTATATATACACTTGCAAGTTAGTAAGAGTAGTGCGAGCGGCAAGGAGAGTGTGGCTCAACTCTCCGTGGGGCCCCTACTCTCTTGAGCGCGCGCGACGCTATATACACCCACGACTTTTGCCGCCCCACTCTTTCGCGATGTTGCTGTAAGTATATATATCTGCACGTATAAAGTGCGCGCGCGCGAGTTGCTGCTGTTGCTCTTTTCTCTATCCGTACCTCTCTCTCTCTCTCTCTCTCTCTCTCTCTCTCTCTCTCTCTCTCTCTCTCTCTCTCTCTCTATTTTCG
>JAYJLV010116907.1:0-10859 GCA_036873485.1 Torymus texanus | reverse complement strand
ACGTTGATTTTTCGCGAAGATATAAAACTTTAAAGTTTATACAATTTTTGTTAGAAGGGGTCAAAAACTTATGAGCGCGAGTGTACTTCCATGCCGGTGCGACAAAAAATTAATAAAACTAGAGCCCATAGGCACGCTACTTGAGCCTCTGAATCGAATTAATGTCCTCAAACATGGGAAAATATACTCCAATCATAGAATTGTTTATTAGTAGATAAAAAACAATGAAAAAATCTATTTTATTGAAGGCTTCTGAAAATGTATTTTGTCGAGCAGTTAATATCCAAGTGGAACAGCAGGCGTCATCTGGAAGAAGATAACTAATTTAAATAACAGAAGAATGTAGAAGTAATTAGAATGGTACTTACCAGCTGAAATGAGCTGCGGAAACTTTGCATGGAGATTTCTCCCACTAGTGACGTGAGAACTGGATTTGTCGAGAGAAATGAAACGGCGTGTGCTCTTAGCTGATTGACATCTGCCTCTCTTACACATACATTAGCTTTGATTTAACCACTGGAAAAGACAACAGACATTAGATCATGGTATTTGTAAATTTTTAGTAAATATACGTATATGCATTGATATATCCTATACACAGATGATCAACATAACCTCGAAACTTTTTCCTTATCCAGGAAGCTTGGTAGGGAAGTGCAACTCCAGCGCCGAAGAAACTCTAGGGAACAACATCTGGCAGCTTCCTTGGCAGCAGAGCAGCAATCACGTCCCAGTAGAACACGCACTTTCAGCGTGCAACCACGAAGCGCGTGCGCACTAAAGCGTCGGTCGATATACCGCGTCGATCGAGTACTACGCGCACATGTGAGCGAGAGAGAGAGACCAAGCGAAGGGGAGAAAAACGAGAGGAGGCGCCCGTACGAGTGCTGCTGCCCTTCATTTGGTCTCTCTATCTCCCGCCCAGTACTCGACAGTACTCGAACAAGTTGCGAGGTTATGTTGAACATCTGTGTGCAGGTAATATCAGTGCATATATGCTAAAAATTTACCAATGCCATGTTCTAATGCCTGTTGTCTGTTCTAGTGGTGAAATCAAAGCTGATGTATCTGTAGGAGAGGCAGATGTCCATCAACTCAGAACACATGCTGTTTCATCTCTGTCGACAAATCCAGTTCTCAAATCACTGGTAGCGGTAGCAGGAATCTCCACGCAAAGTTTTCGCAGCTCATGTTAGCTTGTAAGTACCATTGCAATTGCTTCTACTTTCTTCTGTTATTTATTTCAGAAGATTTATGTTATCAGAATAGGAGAGAGGGACTCCAAACTCCCAGACATAGAGAGACGCTAAGGGCAACTTTTCAGAAGCCACTATAACAAGATATTCAGTGTAGTTATGTTGTCGCTGAGATTTTTATAGTAGATCACGTTGGACAAAATATTTTTGCAGTGGATACGAAAAATATAATAAAAATTTGTGTATTTATAAAAACCAGAACTCGAACCAGAAGTATATTTTACATTTCTGTATTACCAAGCATGTATCAGTATTAAGTATTTTTAATAAAATGTTTTCAACTTTAATTATAGCTTATTTTATTATAGTGATAACAACCACTAACAATAACGTATTATAATAAAATAAAGTATTACCATATGGGTATCACATGGATCCTATGTGGGCGTTTTTATAAGGGTGACTTCCATTTCCCAAGATAAGTTAAGCGTTATGTTAATAACGCCAGATATTTAACTGATTCTGAGAAAGGGACTTCAACTAGCACTCAGAGCTGGTAACTCGGACCGACCTCCCATCCGGCGGTACGATAATTCACCCCTCGACAGTGATTATTGGGCTAATTAATGGGATAACAATAGAAGATAAGTTTATAGAGAATAAGTTAGTATTACGCGTATAGATTAAGAATTCGAGTACAGTATACGAACTCTTTTAAATTATAATCACATTATTACTGAGTAACGACCGCTGATAAAATTTTGCAAAAGCAAAGTTTCGTCGCAACGTCGTTACGTTAGAGTATGAAAGTTATAGAAATTCATATGGAATATTATTCGACATCGACATATACAAGAAAATCTATATAGAAATTCATTTCAAATGTAGTACTATTTTTATTTTGTTACAACGCAGTCTGCTGGCCTAGGGTATATCCATCCCCACCTTTATTATACAGTTTCCTACTATTACACATAACCTATACATTTTTCTATGGCGGATTTTCTCTTTTCACCTTACACAATTTTCCTACCTTCATCTCACCAGTCTCTAAGGTTATACCTGTGTGACGAGGAAAATCTACACTGTTAGAAAACTTCCATGTATATAGATATACATTGTGTATATTTTGAAACGCAAAATGTAAACATAGTATATCTATATGTATGGAAGTTATCTTACAGTGTATAGGCAAACCATATCGGATAAATCTTAATTACGAAAACCCATCCCAGGATGATTCGTATATTGGAATAATTCGTATATTGCATTAATTAATCATAATGAGCTACTTGCCAGACTGTCTGTAAAATTTACTACTAAAAAGTTTATGAAAAAATATGTATGCAAATCTATATAGAATCTAGAAGGAAATCTATATGCAACATATGTGAAAAATGCGATAAAAAATGTAGTTAAAAATCTGTATAACAACATTTTTATAATTTGCAAAAAGAATTTCATATGGATTACCATATCGATTTCCATATGATTTTGTGAGACCGATTTTTATATAGATTCCATATGGATTCGACATAAATTTTGTATGTAGATAAGTTTATCAGACTAGAATAAAAATTTAAATAAATCTACAACTATTACGGAATATTTGATAAATACCTAGCATGTGAACATATTATTTGATCAATAATGGCTATACCTCCATCTTGAAAAAGTTCTTTTAGAATTCTTGTTGGAGAAAAACGATATATAGTATAGTTCTTCAGCATATCCTCTAGTTTATTGAATTCTGAAATGATATATACTTAGTAAATTTTTATTGCGTTATGTTTTTATTACATGTCATTGAAAAATCCATTCTTACTTTTGCTATATTTCTTAATCAAAATCTTAACTTCTTAATTTAAAAAACCGGCATGTCAGTTTCTAGTACATATAAATAATGTTCAGGGATTCTCGAAGTTATGAATAAATACGTAGACGACTTTGGTTGAGACAGTATAAGAAAAGTAGTAATAAAAACACAATTTTCCATTGATTATTGACGTTTTAACGGTGTTTGTCATCGATGAATTGTTGGTTATAATGTACATATTGTAATTAAAGCGATCTATAGATACTAAACCAGCGTAAAACCAGAATGTACAATTATTTTTCGGAATTAAATGTTTATATAGCCGAGAAGCAAAATAAAATATTCAATTGGTGGGCGATGTGAAGTACACGACTTATATGCAGTAAATTAAACAAACACATATTGAGACCTACATGGGCATGGTGAGTTCATCGACTATCAATATTTGCGCCGCTCTGATGTCAGATGTCAAAATGCTTATTGACAAATCTACGCAGACAATAAAATTCGAATACGAGTATATCGACGGCTGAAGGGAAGAACCGGCTAACTCGCAGTCCGGTTCAAGAAGCGGCTAACTCGCGATCCGTTTTAGAAACCGGCTAACCCACAGTCTGGTTCAAGAAGCGGCTAACTCACAGTCCGCTTTAAGAACCGGGTAACTCACAGCCCGCTTCAAGAAGCGGCTAATGTATAACCGCTGATGCTGGCACAAAATTAACCTACAACCTAAAAATGTCTATATATAAATTTCTTTAATATATAAATTTATATATTAAGTGTAAATTAGTTATTTAAAATAATATATAAATAAGGTAAATAGTCATTGTTCAGTTCCGTTTAAGATCATTTCTGGTGCGCCTTAGAAGGCTTAAAGACTGCTAATGTTCCTATATTTGTGGACGGCATTGAAATCTTCACTATTGTTCGCTCTCCGATAAATTAGTGTAAACTCTATATCAAATAAACTGTATTTAAAGATAGAAAAATGTAGGAGTTGGTTAGAGCGAATGAGTGTATGTGGTCGCATGCGCGGCAGCTCTGCCAAAATTTCGTGTTTTGGAAGGAAAAAAGCATTTTGATTGTATAAGTGTTATAATAGGTACATTAGGCTAAGAGGATTGTAAGGATAAAGAAGGTTTGAATAGTGATAGAAAAGGGTGACCGTTTTGTAAACGTTTGCAATAAAAGGTGCAATTTGAGCTTACGTAGGTTAGGCAGCGTGCAAAGCGAAAACGGTAAAGTGAGTATGTACATAAGAAATAATAAGGATATGAATAGTAAAGAAGATGAAAAGAAATCAAAAGATGTAAAAGAGGCAAAGGACCAGAGTAAACAGCAGACAATAGAGAGCGCCGTGAAGAAGATGGTAACGGCAAAAGACGTCGATTACAAATGCGGAAGGAGAAAGATGCAGAGAAATGAACGAGTTGAAGACAAGGATGCTAGAGGAGATAAAAGAGATTAGAGCGGGAAGTTAGATTTAGAAAAAGCAAAACTAGAAATAGAAGCGAGCGTAAAAGAGATAAATGAAAGAATGGAAAGACTAGAAAGGAAATTCGTAGAATGAGAGGAGCGGGAACAGCGCGCAGCGTGGTCGGGAAGCTTCGCGAGCGAAGCGGCAGGGGGACAAAGATTCGGTGACGAGCCTGGAGAGCGGGGTGTCGAGGATGAGCATGCGCAGTGGAATATCGTTATTGCATAACGAGATCGCGGGAATGAAAAAGATAGTTAACGAGAGGGACAGGAATGAAAGAAAAAACAATATTGTTATAAAAGGGGTAGCCGATAAATGAAAATTTGATAAATGTCTAGAAAAGTTTGTTTTGGATAAACTAGAAGTTGAGGTTAAAATTAAGTACGTGTGGATAAGTGGGAGGATACTGTAGCAAAAATAGAGGGAGAGGAGAAAAGTGAAAGAACGAAGAATAAGAGCGAACTAAGAGGTACGAGAGTATTCACAGAAAATGATTTAAATATTGAAAACAGGAAATAGTAAGAAGAAATACATAGATGGGTTAAAGAAAAAAAGGGGAACGATGGAATGTCAAAGCAGGTACAGGAGGGGGGGGGGTGTTTTCTTAATGAAGTATGGAGAAAGTGGGAGGAAAGAGAGAATATTGAAAAAGACATGGAGGTATCGCAGGAAAAACAAAAACACAAGATCAAGAAAATAGAGAGGATAACAAGGGCGGAAGAGGAAGCAGCAACAGAAATAAAAATTTCAATTAAGCCTAGAATGAAGAAAAACAAAGATAGGTAGGAGGTTAGGTGAAAAGAAACAGTATTAATTGGGAGACAAAACAAAATAAAAAATGTGAAGTAAATGAAAGAAGAAATAAAGCGATAAAGGAAAGTAGTAACAGTAAGGAACAAGGTAGTATAAATAGGGAGGAAAAACAAGAAAATAAAAGTAAAAAGAAACTAATTTCTTGGAATATTGTAGGTGTATGGAACTATGATAAAGAATGTTGGAATTTCGTACAGGAAGGAGATATTGTTAGTTTATCTGAAACCTGGATGGAGGAAAAAGATAGGAAGAAAATAGAAAATAAGTTGTCGCAAAGATTTTTTTGGAAAGTATCATGTATCATGATGAATTGTTGAAGTCGTTAGTTGTCGGGTAAATAAATAAATATGAAGATCCTTAGAATTCTTGTTACTACGATACATGTAGTCTTGCACTCTTCACAAAAATATTTCGTTAATTAATGTAGATGTATAGGTCACTTATTGAACACTATGATATGTTACGGAAGTCGAATGGTACCGTCACACTTTGATACTTCAACAGAGACATTAAATCCTTAGTTCGTTGACTGGAGGTTCGTCTTCAGGCACGGGTGGATCATCTAAACGCATAAATGAATGCTCACGATCGAATTCATTGAAAATTTCGAGTTGGGGCCTTCGTTTGGGCCACAAACAGTAACACATTAAAACGAGCGAACCAATGAGGAGAAGAATAAGTATTGTATATAGGATAATATGAACGTCGTCCGTCATTTTGAGCGTTTATTTACTACTGTTTATTTAATACTAGCAACAATAGAAGCAAAAAAAGAAGGGCAAAAGGCGGTTTTATAATTGGCATAAAAGAAGACTAAAAAACGGAAAAAGTAGTTGAGACAGAGGAAATAGAAGGGTTAATAAAAACAAGAATAAGTTACAAAAGAAAAAGTTTAGTAATATGGTCAGTGTATATCTCTGATAAGGTGGAATACATGGAATACTGGAGTAAACAGGAGGAACCACAAGAAGAGGATATAATAATTGGAAGAGATTTCAATATTAGGATAGGAAAGCAAGGCAGTTCAGTAGGTACACAAAGTAAAATAAGAGAGCAAGATAAAAGACAAAGCAAAGGCAATACATGCAGTAATGGAAGTAGTAAACTAATAGACTTTTGTAGAGAGGGACGATGGTTTATACTAAATGGAAACTTTGAAGGTGACGGTGAAAAGAAAAGTAAAGAACGCATATAGGAGGTGGAGAAATGGGGAAGAAGCTAAAGAAAAATACATAGAGGAAAGGAAGAAGTGGAAAGAATTATGTAAATTTGTAACCTACCAGACTGCGTTTGACTTTATTTTTGAATTTTATTTTATTTAGTCTTTTATAACTGCTTATTCGGTGAGTAAAACGTGTGTTCGCGTGCTGAACTCGAGTGCAGTACTACCCATGGGATTTCCCTGCGATAGGAGGAAGTTGAGTATCCTGGAGAAGTCTCCGGCGCACGAATGCTTCCAGGTCATTGCCCAGGACGTATCTCAGGATTACGGGACAGTAGTGGTTCTCGAAAGTTCCACTATCGATGCCGTTGAAGGAGGTTGGGACGGTAGCGGTTCTCGAAAGTTCCACTACCGATGCCAAATCAGGCGGGATAACAACGAGAGCCGAAGCAACTCGTTGCCTGACACAGAAAGGAAGTTCGGGTATATGGGTGGTTCTCAAAAGTCCCACTTAATAGCCTATGGATGAATAGGTTGGAGACATGTGAGGGAAAATGACTCTATTGAATAATTACAAGGATATAGGTATAAAGTGATTTTATTGACGCATATACAGGGCGGCAAGTGTGGTAAGACCAGAGCAGTACTCGCGAAGCTTTTACCACTGTATTTTCCAGAGAGATTGAAATGCGTACCCGCTGCTTCGCGCTGATCGTATTTATACCAGCGGGCTCATCTCTTTTCCTCGCCTACCTCTCCCACGAGCAGTGCCGCCGCACTGCTGTACATTGGTGGGGAGAATCGCGTAGTAGGGCGAGAGGAGAGGCCGCGCGCTATGCTAAATACACATATGCCCAATAGTGGAGCTACCCTCGCTTCGTGTATGAAGGAGTAGCCGTAGTACAGGCGACGGTGTGCAGTTGCAGGGCAGGATAAGGAGAGAAGGAGCGCTTGTTTTTTGCGGTCGGTAACGCAGAGACCGCTAAAAATTAAAAGAGAAGAAGAAAAAGGAGGAGAAAGAGGAACACCTGCGGCAAATCAAGATTGAAAGAGATGTTTAGAAATATCTAAATACAACAAGAAATAAAAGAGAGAAAATAGAGTGCAGAGTGGATAAAGATTCATGGAAAGAGCATTTTGTGAAATTGCTTGAAGGATCAGAAACAGTTATAACAGGAACGAATAGACGTCCATGGAAACAAGAAGAAGAGAAAAAGAAAGAGAAAATTACAGCAGCAGAAATAGAGGAAGTATGGAACATACTAAAGAAAAAGAAAGTACCGGAGGAACCAAAGGACCGGATGGAATCCCAAACGAGGTCTGAATGTACGGAAGTAGAGCCCTGATATGTAAATTAATATATATAATAAGGAACTTCTGGGATACAGAAGGTCTATCCGAGGACTGGAAAACAGGTGTAATTGTACCACTTTATAAGAAAGGAGATCCAAACGAAGCGAAAAACTGTAGAGGTCACTTACGTCGATGGAATATAAAATCTGCACAGAAGTAGTAAGGCGAAGATTAGTATAAGAAGTGGATTTTTATGGAAGATTATGGATAAAGTAGGAATCAGGAAATATATAATAAAGAGGATTAAAAAAATATACCATGAATCAAAAGTAAGAGTTAAAATTGGAAAGGATTTCTGGGAGGAATTTCGGACAATCAGAAGATTGAAGCAAGGGCGTGTGTTAAGCCCGATACTGCTCTGCATATCCATAGCAGGGTTGGAAAAGAAATTTAAAGAAAGGAACGTAGGAGAAGTTAAAATAGGTGAATAAGGTTATGATCACTAGCGTATACAGATAATCTAGCATTATTAGCAGAGAATAAAGAGGTGCTATTAGATATGATGGACACATTAAGGAAATTTAAAAAAATATAAAGATGATGTTAAGTGAGGAAAAAACCTAAGTGTTAGTTTTCAACAGGGACAGAAATAGTAAAAGTGGGTATCGGAAGGAAAAGAACTGGAAGAAGTGAAATGCTTTAAATATTTCAGATTTATCTTTAACAGAGAAGGAAACTATAAGGACCATATGAAAGACCTACAGAAAATAGGAATGATCGCAGCCAAGAAGACGTGGAGACTAAGAGAAAAAAAATGTAAAAACGACTTTAGTAGAAGAAAAATGTTATTTAGCTATTTGGTAAAAAGTGTAATGGCATATTTTGCTGCATCGCAGAGCGCGAACCTATCACCACCTTCTGCCGCATGGGTAGCGATCACTATAATTCCGCTTTTAGCCGCTTCCGTAAAAATCTTTCTGACTCGCCTCTCTGCGCCTGTGGCGTCGACGAAGATCTCAATCACATTCTCTGAGCCTGTCCTCATTACGACGCTCAACGCGCTACCCTCCTTAAAGATCTCGCCAATCTAAAACTATTTCCCCCTTTCACCATCTCATCCTTTTTACACTCTCTCTCTAACATCACTGTCAGCATCCTCTCTAGCTTCCTAAAATCATGCTACATCAACATCTAATCTTTTTCTCTCTGTTGATCTGATCTTTTACTCTTCTCCTTTTCCTTTTGCTTCTCTCTGCTTCCTCCTCGGGGGTCCGAAATCACTTCGGACCCCCGAGAAGGAAAGCGGGGCCTCAACCCCTTCCCCTTGGGGTTTCGCTTTTTATTTTTATGTTTCAGATACTATCGACCCTCATCTTCCAACAAAGGAACTTTCAAATTTACCGCCTCCTCACAAAGCATGTTAGCCGTACAGACCTCAGGTGCCACTTTCCACAAATAGAATAGAATAAAATAGAGTAGAATAGAATAGAATAGAATAGGAAGGGATACCACCCTCACATTGGTTCCCCAAAATTACCATCAAGCGCCAAAATTATTTGTTTTAGAGAAAATCATCGGATTATCTAAATTTCCATCAGCTCAAATATCTTTATTCCATACCGCAGAAAATTAGGAAGGAGCGACACCTTCTAAAAAGGTACAGGCTCAGCGGAGCACTCTCACTCACTCTCACTCACACTCTTAATTTTTTCAAATTTCAATCACGGTAAAATTTTCACAACTCGGTTCTCGTTCAATTTCCTTCCAAAAATTCTTTTTACAGTTCTTTTCGTAAGCTGTAAAAGTACTAAAATTTATATTCAACGCAATCCATTGTAAAAACAACTCGTGTATTTAAATTTTAATAATAATAATATAAAAAAAAAAATTCTTTTGAGTTCGTGAGTTTTTTGAGCATAAACCCAATCATAGATGAGAGACAATCAAGGCCAACGAAAACAGTAAGTGAAATTAAATTTTTTTTTTTATATGTATATAATAAGATAGTTTCGCGACCACAATTTTTCTTTATTAAAGTCACCTTACACCGCGGAGTGTTTTTTTATTATTCGTAAAATTTGTGGCCTAAAATATATAAAATACTAAACGTTTTGTTTACCAAGGTCAGGGTCAGCGAAAGTAACGCCTGTTCCGATAAACAAAACTTACAAGAAGAGTGTCTGACCTTCGAGAAACAGATTTTAGCGGGCATTGGAGAGTCGATTTCTGGTACCTAAAAATGAAGCACAGTGCTCACATTTCCGTCCAATGTGATTTAGTCTCAAATATCATCTATTTCGTTAAAAAATGATGTCTCTTCTATTGAGTGTCACATTGTAAATATGTAAGATACGAAAACAAGGAAGAAATATTATAAAAGTAGACAGTAAAAGCTAAAATTTAAGCCCTGATTCATTAAAATTTATTTACTTTTTCATAAATGTTCAATTTTCATGTATTTTAACTCAGAAATGTGATACTTTTTGTGTAGCACATTAAATAGAAAAAAGTTTATAAATTGTGAGTAGAATTACATAAAATTTTTACAATTTGATCAATCAAATTTTTGTCTTTCATCGGTGAAAAGCAATCCTTCAATTTATGTAAAAGGCGTACTCAACATAACCAATTTTTGTAACAAAGTCCAAAAAGTATGTGAGGTGTGGATAAAGGGCGAGAAGAAAAATAAAACAAGAAACTCAAATAATATTTAAACTGAAAATTTTATTTTATTTTTAACTAAATAATAACAATTGTAGCAGCCAAATTACAATAGTGCCTCTGTCATGAAATCAACCGTGATACAATGATCTATTTCCGGAGAACTCTTCTCGACGAAGAGCAGGGCGTGAATGTTACAGCTCCCGCGAGCTCGGCCAGCCCGAGCTCTCGCGTCCCCCCACCCTAACCAAGATAGCGCGAGGAGAGAGTGAGTGATTGGAGCGCGCTTCCCTTGAGCTTGCGCGCGCACTCTGCCGATCTCCGCGTTCGCCTAGGAGCGCGCCGCGCATCGTGCTTGAGCGCGCGATTTTTCCCGCGAAAAACATTCTGCACCTTTTAGACTCCCGCCCTTTACGGGTGTCTTTCCAGGCTTACCCCGCT
>JAYJLV010116896.1:0-10859 GCA_036873485.1 Torymus texanus | reverse complement strand
TCTTTCTTTGAGATTCAATTTTTTACGGGAATTCTATATTACCAAAAAATCTGAAAAAATTCAACGAAGTACCTTTTTTAGTTTCCAATCACCCAAAATTATATTATATTTCGAAGTGATACGTCGCCTAACAGAAAATGATACATACTACATTTGCGAAAAAACATAAAAAAATTCTATTTTAGCCCTTTGCAAAAATAAGTCTTTCCAAATTTGGTGTTCACGGGCATAAAATACTTATACTAGGTCCCTAAAAGACATCCGTATGGTTAGCATAAGTGGTACCCCATAAAAAAAATATTTTTTTTAGCTCTTAAAAGCCGATTTTTTATAGAATCTTACATATACATGCACAAGTTTCACAAGGTAAATGATGAAGTTCTATCAAAATATCGCTTATGTCAGAAATGCACAATATTTATTTTATTTCCACTATTTGCATCACTTGTTGAATACTTTTACATATAATAATAATTATTATTATTGAAACCACTATCAAATGATCAGAAGTATTTGATTTTCTGAAGATCACATAGAAAATATCACAGAATAACAAAATAATGCAGTATTTTATAATTTGACGTAAGCTGCATTCAAAATACTTTCTATAACTAATTTTTCTCATTTTTATACCAAATAGACGTACCCTTTATTTATCTACACACATACAGATTCACTCATCATATTATTGCACTGTTATAAATAAATTTACTTTATCAAAATAATGTACTTATGTATTAATTATTAATAAATTGTTAATTTAGGATTGTAATTTGTGGTTAACTGTGTGGGATAACGTATATACTACTGTGAATATTGAAGAATTACAGAAGGCAAATAATTAAATATTATAAATCATGAGAAAATTTATTCGCAGGCTTTCATGAAAGTGAAGCTATGTCAATGGTTCTGTCGTTTAAGTTTAATAATTAGTAAATGAAAATAAATTATATTGTCAAGACTATATCAATAAATACACAGGTTGACAGTATAATAAAGTGGCTCGTAGAGTGGACTAAACTATGATATTCGCATGTTTTTTTGCCCGTTGAAATCAAATATACAGTTAGTTTTGGAATTGCACAACAGGGTTTCATGCTATTGCTTAATCTAAAAATTTGTATATATTCATAGGCAAGGTTAAACAAATTTTTTTAATTATTTGATCAGTTATTGTATAGAGTACTACTAGTTATCTGCTACAGAATTCATTTTGAATCGTCATGAATACAATTTTTATTCTCGGAGATATGTATAGTGCAAAAGTAAGCTCATACGGTTAAAGCGAGGCAAAATAATAGAAATATTATATAGCCTGTTTATCAATTGTGTTATTTTTTTAAAAACATTACTACATTATCTAACGTTTATGAAGTATTGAAAAAATTTAAATGAAACAACAATGAAGGAAAATTACTAACCAAAAAAGTATGTTACTATATAATTTCGGTTTTAACACAAAACTTGTGTCAAAATTGGATCTCATTTTCAACTGCGTAATAGTCTAATTTAAAAACCGTACCTATACATTACCAGCATTATATATATATATATACAATTATTTAATACCTGCTCTATTTTAATCCCGGGGAAACCCACATTCCACTTCTCGCTATCTAAAAAGTCCCCAGCTTCTCTTCGCCATCTGCGTCCCGCAAGCGGTGCGTCTCTTAAAAAAAAACATACATGCTCGTGACGATTGAGGAAACTCGACTTGCTATTCCACACGGCGTTAAAACTTTCCTCCAAAGAAGAACTCTCGCGTATGTGTTATACGCGTGTGCAGTTTATTGCTCGTTGAATCATGAATGAGCTGCTTATTACGTGGGAGGACAGCTGCAACTACGCGTATCTCTCTCTCTCTCTCTCTCTCTCTCTCTCTCTCTCTCTCTCTCTCTCGTGTATGCAGTGAAAGGTGCTACGCTCCCTTTTTTCTTGATCTTCTAGGTAGCAGCAGTAATTATTGATTGAATTTGAGAGATGTTAGAGAAGGTGACTTTAACTTGGGTGGCGAGTCGTATAAGTTTGGATAATGAAAGTGTCGGAGTGTTGAGAGTATGAGATAGAGCTTGGTTTTTATAGTAGTGAAAATGAATTGTATATTTAATGTGTTTTAAATTTTGAATTTTTTCGTTTGCCCAAGGTCTCGTAGTTTGATCATTTTCTTAAAAATTTAAATCAGTTTGAAATGTTTTTATGTGAGTTTTATATCGAGTTGGCGTTTTCTATATTTGATAGTTAATTTATTTATCAATTATTGCTATAAGTTTGAATAAAAATTCGGGTGTATAATTCTGTAGTTTTCCGAAATAACCATATATCTGCACTTTTCATGATTTCGAGAAAATCAAGTTTTTAGTTTTTCATCGGTGTTTAAAATCAAGATAAATGAGATTAAATGCAATACTGCAGATATGACTTCATATTTAAATGACACATTTTTTACCATAGTTACTGAATCAATTAGTGATCATGTCTCAAAAATCGACTTTCACTTATATGGTTATTCCGGGAATGAGAAAAAAATTTAGTGGAGTTATACAACCTGTTCCGAAAATGGAATCGTGTAGAGTGCGAAATTGTGAACAAAAAGTTCCTTTACTGTTTAATTAGATAATTGATAAATAATTCGTTTATCTAAAAAAGTAGAGTTAGGTATATGGGTTTTTCGGGAATTATTAAAAGATGGAGATATATGGTTATTCCGGGAAAATTTTGAAAAATATGCACTTATAGGGTTTTTCCTTGTGCTTATGCGCGAAAATGAGTGCACCTTATCAATTCCTGTCCAGATTACATGATAGAGGACTATTTAAAAGTACAAAAAATTTCATAAAATCGATTTTCAAAAGTTTGTGACTTATATCGTTATTCCGAAAAGCCAAAGAATTAATCTTACAATATAATATTTCACTTAAGATATGTTTCTGAAATATTTGAGATAGTAGAAACGACAAATGAAATATGCGACTAGTCATTTTACTGAAGCTTATTGTATAGCCTGGCACACTTGCTCGTTTCAGCAATAAACTAAGGAAATTGCTTGCACTTGAAAACGAGACAATCTCGCACTTTACCATAAAATTTGTCATATAAAGTCTACTCCGTATGCTTGAATTGTAAAACTTGAATAAAAATATGTTGGTTTCATATATATATATATATATATATATATGAAAATACTGCAGATCTTAGAAAAATACACACCTAATAATGATTTTATTTTTAAAATTTTCTACAACAACTTTTAACCTATAACACCATTTATAAGCTTACTTTAAAGCATAGTTTATTTTCACGGGCGAATATGATTCGGTTATTCAATTTCCCGCCACTGTGTATACAATACTATATATTTCGAAACCCAATTGTCCATAATCCTTACTCGTCCTCCGAACAACCGTCTACATTTCTACATTCCCATCCTTTCTCACTCTGTGCCTGTGGCTATATGTGTACACGACAACACACGTTGACATAACACAGCACGCATTCAGAATGGTCATATATATATTCCACGTCGAGCGGAAAAGCAGGTCAATCGGGGCGAGCCTCTGCTGATTTCGCGATTTCACGATCGGATGAGCTTGATGTATTAGACATCATACGAACCGAGCGTCGAGCTATATATCTGTGACTTACAGGCATAACCGGATAAGTCCACTTTTCGAGTTTCCGAAAAAAACAGGTTTTAATGTTCAAACTTATATATATATATATATATATATATGTAATATCGGAAAAAACGAAATAAGTCGCGATACTTGACTCGTCAATTGACACATTCAAAACACATATTCACACGCTGGTTTGAGTCATTTATACATTTTTTGATACGTTAAAAATGAGTAAGAACTGAACAAAAGTATAGACTTATCTGGTTATTCCGGGAATTGTGGACTTATCTGATAGTGCGGTTCGCGTTTATTTTAGAGCATATTCTTTAATTTAATTATGAAACGGGTCAATAAATTACAAAATAATTAGCAATTGTTCAACGAATTCTTATAAATTATTCAAGAAATTTCTATTTTCGTGACATATTTTAAAACGTTTATAATTTGAAAGTTTACATGAATTTTTTAAATAAAAAGATAAATTTATAATAACAATCATATTCATATTCAATTAGAATAGATAAAATAAATTATAACAACGATAAACCAAAAGAAATAATGATGGACTTATCTTGTTATGCTGCGCACAAAATTTGAAAAATGTACTTATCTGGCTACGGTTTGGGTGTATTGTAGCTTTACGGCAACGTTTTTGCTATACTACTGAGTGTTAAATAGAAAAGGCCTATTTGAAGATACAAAATCCGAGGTTATCTCAATTTTAAAAAAAATGGACTTATCTGGTTATGTCTAGGTACAGATATATACTGTGTAGTTTGTCGAATTCATTACGTAATAGGATATAATATAACAGATGCTTTTCAAGAAGCGCAACACCCTTATATTATATTCGCAATGGATGAAAATTGACAGCTTCGCGTATAACGACGATTGTGTTATTTTATAGATTTAATTTGGATAGCGTCCACGCGAACCGCTGCTTTGCTTCATTAAAAGTTTTCGATGTCCGTTATTTGGACCGTGGGGCGCATGCAATCGAGGTCAGTGAAATTGCCTGGATTTTTCGATTCGATTTTCATTAAGTGATAAAAGAAGCCTGGACGCAGCTGTCGATAATGTTGGAAGAACAAAAATTCGTAACGCTATATATTCGAGAGTAATGTAAATGAACTGTCACAATCGAACAATTTTTCGTCTGATCGTTAATATCTTACGAATGAGTTTGATATATCTCTCTTTTATATCGGAGCATTCGGAGCGATACGTTCCGAAGTATTGGCTTGAAAATTGATAGTTAATGAAATTGATTCTTTATAAATATCTTATTCTATTTCATTATCTAATATAGCAACTAATTATTTATATTTTATCATAAATGATTGAGTAAATTTTTTTTAATATATGGAAATATTTAAAGTGAAATTTTACGCAGACTAAAAAGATATTGTTCGCAACAAGGGCGTATAATACTTTACACCCTTGCGTGATCCTGAACAACTTCTACTGGCAAAGCCAGCTCTTACTAGTACATGGGGATCACGCGTTGATGTAAAACTTTACGCTTTTGTTACGAATTATATACTATTTTGAATGAGGTTGCTATAAACGATCGACCTTTGACATGCCTATTATATTTCGTACGTAAAAGAATATTTTTTAAAATGTATAACACTATACACTGTTAAAAAAAGGCTGAAATTTAATGTACATTTTGAAAAATTGGTACATTAAAATTACGGTATTTGTACATGAAATACATATTAATGTAATTTTACCAAAAATTTAATTGATTTTAAAGAAATGTAAGGTCAACGTATCTAAAATTTCATACATGTGTACAAAAAACTAAAATTTATATTAATAGTGCTAATATACATTAAAATTATGTTACAAATATAGTATTTTTTATGTACTTTTTCATAAAAATTGCAGTCTGCTCATTACAAAATTAATTTAAAAGAGAACAAAATTTAATATACATTACCTAAAAACTCTTTAAGCAGTAAAAATGAATAGCTTTTATGGTCAATATTATTTTTTATATCTTTCGTAACGAAATTTAACTACATGTTTATTATTATTATCGATATGAAACTGA
This sequence comes from Torymus texanus, assembly GCA_036873485.1. Lineage (NCBI taxonomy): Eukaryota > Metazoa > Arthropoda > Insecta > Hymenoptera > Torymidae > Torymus > Torymus texanus. The sequence continues at coordinate 5,183 of JAYJLV010116896.1, read as the reverse complement.
AATTTATTATGAATGTCATAAGAATTTACTGAATGTTGCATGATAATTCACTAGGTACAATGTAGGAATATCTAACGCAAGTTGAAATATCTTGAAATATATGCGGAAAATTATTATACATGTGCATTAATTATCATAAACATTGATATGAAATTTAATGTACGTAAAGAGAATAGAAATTTTATGATTAAATGCTTAAATTTAAGATGCATTTATAGTAAATTTTATTTATGAATGATAAATATTTTCGTGATTCGTACATGAATTTTAAAGTACTTGTTCATTAAAATCTATTCAAGATATTTTTATTTACGTATCATGCATATTATCTTGAATTTTACAGTCAAATTTAATTATATGTTCATTAATTTTCGATCACATGTTTAAGGATCATATTAATGTTCATATACCAAATATTGAATGCACTGTTCCTGCATGTGGGACTTGGGTAGATTTTTTTTTCAGTGTGCAGCCTTTTGTTCGGCCCACGCGGGAGATAGATGAGTGTTTAAGTGTTTATTTGCCATCTCGGCAAAATAATAATTACAATAATTTGTATAATAAAAACCAGATACAAAATACAGTCGAAATGCATATAATGCTAGTACATAAAAATAAAATAGAAGAAAATATATAATATATAAATAAAACGTAAAGCATTACACTGCAATAGTCATAAATTAAAGAAAATAAAATAAAATAAAATAAAAAGTCACATAGTCAAATATATAATTGAATTACGACGGGACCTTCATTTAGCATATATACAAAAAAATATCAATTAAAAATATCACAGCTGGTGCTTAAAAATGATCACTGTTTTAAATTACGTATTATATCACAGATATTACCAGCTCTACCGTCAAGTATCACAGATTAAGATAATTCTAATCATTTAAAATGCTACGAAGGTCCACGTGTTGGTAGCTCTAAGTGCATTCTTAGAAAGGCTAGGCGTCGAGATCGAATAGGTGCTGACGCACCGCTCTCTTGAATGAATAGAGAGAAAGTAAGTGGCGCAAAGATGAGGGAAGGGAGTTCCAGAAATGTGCTCCCTGCACATGAAACGCCTTTTCGCCCGTTTTGTAGTGTACGAACGGAGGCACCAGTTCTGGTTGCACACCCCTACTGGTTGGCTTGGGCTTGTGCTCTGTGAAATAAGCAGCCAGATAACTGGGCTCTCGCAGCCGTATAATTTTATAAATAAGTAAAGCAGCAAAGTATAATCTGCGAGAGTCAGGATGCAGCCAGCCCAAGTTTCTCCTGTAGGGGGTGACGTGAGCATCCCTTCTGATACCAATAACGTATCTCACACATGCATTACTCAAGCGTACCAGTCGCAGTCGCAGTTCGTTTGTTGCGCCTAGATATACCACCGAACAGTAATCAAGGTGCGGTTGAATAAGAGTCTCGACTAGTCGTTTGCGGAGAGTCTCAGTGGTGTACGCCCTGATAAACTGCAAGCTGTATAGGGATTTATTGACTTTCTTAGTAACTTGGTCAACTTGCGGCTTCCACGTTAGTTTACTGCCAAGTGCAACACCAAGACTCACAACCTCGCTACTGAATGGGATGAACACTCCAGTCCCCATCTCAATGCCTGGCAGGTCCATCGAGTAGATGGAATTGACATTCTTTCTGGAACCGAACACTATTGCTTTAGTCTTGCCGGCATAAGACGTAGTCAAGAGGTTTTCGCCCACGCAGATACCATTTGTGCCGCATCCGAAAGTCGGTTTATACCCTCCAGAATTTCATCTTTGGTGGTATGAAGATAAATCTGGAGGTCGTCCGCGTAAAAAATATGGTGTAGCGTTCGTACATCTAGTATGTTTCGGAAGTCATTGACATAGAGGCAGAACAGCAGGTTTCTAACCACTCAGAATTGCCATTACTGTTAGAATTAAGCATCTGGGTGCGACCTTGCAAATATGATTCAACCCAAAAGAGAGCCGACCTGGAGAACCCCAGCTGATGTAGTTTCCGCAAGAGCTTCGACGGGGAAATAGTGTCGAAAGCCTTGCTGAAATCAAAAAGTAACAATAATGTCACTTTTTTATTGTCAATGGCTATCTGAATATCGTCCGTCAGTTTAAGCAATGCCGTCTGGGTACTGTTGTGCTTGCGGAATCCAGCTTGGAGGGAATCAAGTAGTTTATTTTTAGTTAAATACTCCGTAATTTGGTCATGGGCTATCTTTTCGAGTACTTTTGAAAGAAAGCACCGCAGCGCTATAGGACGAAAATCCGAGACTGTAGACGGCGCAACAGTCTTCTTAAGCGCGATTATCTGAGCCTTCTTCCACGCACTCGGAAAGATTCCCTGAGCGAACGAGTCATTGAAGATCTTAACAAGAAACTTACCAATCACGGGTAAGGGCTTACCAATCACGCCTTGCGGAACCCCATCCGCCTCCCTTGTCTGCGAGGAAAAGTGTGCGATTGCTAAAGTAACATCGCTTAGTTCCACAGGGTGAAATGAGAAACCATCCTCGCTAACCATTTAATTGTGAGGGTGAGAAACCATGTAGATCTTCCTCATTTCGCTTAGGCAGGAGGCCGAGTTGACGCATTTCCTTCCAAATGTCCTTGTTAGCATCAAGAGCGTCACTCAGTTGTATATGCAGGAAGGCATTTCGCTCTTGTGATATGCGCATGTCAACCTCACTGCTAAGACGAATAAACTCGTCAAGCAATTCTGCGCGCCCGGTTCGCTTGTAGCGTCTGTGGCTGGCATTGCGCTTATCGACGAGTTGCTTCAACTCAAGATCATACCAAGGAGCATATTTATTCCTCTTTGGGTTTACTATTTTTTAGGGAGCTAACTTATCAATTACAAATTTTAAATTATTTAAATTTCTAACGCTCCCTTATCGGATCAAGTCATCGGATTGATGTTCTTAAAGTATCTGCAAGAGAGAGAAAGAGAGAGAGAGAGAGAGAGAGAGAGAGAGAGAGAGAGAGAGAGAGAGAGAGAGAGAGAGAGAGAGAGAGAGAGAATCAAAAAAAGAAAAAGAACGACCGTTCTTCTATAGGCTTCGTTGCGCTACTTCTCACTTGTTGTGTGCAATGCGTAATATATGCGTATACACGTGCGCGTAAATGTGTCCTTCGACCGAAAAGCGCTAACTTCCTGACCGCTACAGGAAACAAATTTGTCCCTTTTCGGCGCCGGATAGTATAGCACAATCGTGCGTGTTTACATCTATAATTCCGCGAAACGAGTGTTACCGGAGCGGTCGCCGGGCGCTCCTGCCCCCTCCTCTTTTCAAACGCTTCCGGTGTTCCGAAAGCTGTTCGGTTTGAGATAATCAAAACCTTCTGCACTAAAGACTTTCTATCTTTTACCGTTCCTCTACTGCTCATTGGCCCGCTTACGAGCGCCTTCGTCTGCCTCATAACCGTCGCTTTGCGCTTGCCCTGCTGATCGGAGTTTTGCGAATTTTAATCTTCTCTGACAAGGTCTTCGAAACAGGTAAGCATTGAAGCATTGAATTATATGATAATAGTCAATTATAGATTGTTTGATTGTAACGAGATAAATTATAGCAGCCTAGTGCAACCTTATGCATATGATTTTTGAATTGTGATACATCTAAACTTCAAGATAATAATTAAAACTCTTAAAATCATGATCCGTTTTTTCTTTATTTTCATTCTTGAAGTAATTTAGAACTAAAAGTCTTGTTAAATATTATTTTAGCTGAGATTTTCTATAGTTTTTATTACTTTGTCATTATGTTTTATTAATATTTTGATTGATATTAAAAAAAAAGATTATAAATTGAATTATATATTTAAACACATTTAAATATATTAATTTTAATATAAGCTCTGTATAAAATACTGTAACTAATAACATTTATGCATTACAGATATATTTGACATCTCTAGGATTTTAGTTACTTCACTGGGCTCCACTTATTAATCAAACCATCGCAATATCGGTCTTCTAAGCAAAACGGATCCATTAAAGTTCTTCAAATAAATAATTAATGACATAAATGTAAGTAAACTTACATGTAAAATTTTTATGGCACTGTACATAGTTAAATAGAGTTATTGTATCTAAATTGCATATTGTGATTATGCTTAAACTGTTCTGGATTTTTAATTTTTGTTAATGTTGAATATGTTTGATTTCTTTATAAAAAAAAGTAATTTTAAAATATATTACAACCTTATGTATGTAATTTTTTAACTTGTAGTATCGTTGCATAGTGTAATACTTTTCTAACAGTACCGTATTTTTAATTTTCACATAATACTTTCAAGCATTGCAACATTGAAATTAAAATCGTATTTGATAATAGTAAATTATAGATTGTTTGATTGTAACGAGATAAATTATAGCAGCTTAATGCAACCTTAAAAAAAGAAAAGAATTCGTAAATTTTTTAAGTTATTAGAATAATAGACCAATAAATAATTAAATGTAATTTTTAAATGTACTACTGGAGTCGTTTTACTAAAAACTGTTTCAGATGCCGTTATTTAAAATTCAATATCGCAAACTACCAAAAAAGTTATGTAAGGCGTCTTGTACCGAAGAAATTGTATATACTGCCAAAGAGAAATTTGATCTTAGATCTCATATTGATTATAAGGTATGTTGAAGGTTGTACTGCTTCTTTTTGAGTCTTAAGTTTTTACTTATAGAATTTTTAATTGATCATATATTTTTTTACAGGTGGTATCCAGGTGGTGCTAATTTTGACACTTTATTTTGAATATTTGACATGTTTTATGTGCATTTCATTCATATAAATAATCAAATACACTTTCTTTGCAGGACAAACAGCAAAAAATGGAAAAAATGTGCATATCGAACAGATTTTTCCAGTTCTTTTTAAAAATTGAAATACTCCAACTTTTTTCTGGGGAGACATGAGGGTCTATAGCTCTACAGAGGTTCATGGTGTTGTATTACCTATAACCTCTGTAAGTTTCAAGATTAAAAGTATTTCTGGAAGGAAAAAGTTATAGATGAATATGAGCATATAAAACCCCATTTTTCATGAAATTGATGATATTACAATTTTTTTTAAAGAAAATGAGAGTTAATCCCACTCCAAAATATGTTCGGTAACATTTCTACATACTGTACCTGTACGCCTAGATTTTTTGTGGAGCTGGGTCAATGAACGCACCAAAAGAAAACTCAATTTTTACTATTTAAATGGT
>JAYJLV010116885.1:0-10859 GCA_036873485.1 Torymus texanus | reverse complement strand
AAAAGATTTATGGAGACTTGTAGGTAAGCAAATATCTGCTCGCAAACGTAAGGCTTTTATATGTGATCGATGCTTACGTTATTTCTGGGAAAAAGAAAAGTTATCAATGCATACAATTGACTGTAACAAAGAAAAATAATATCTTACAGTTCAAAAACTTTGCTCACAAAAATCAAGTACCGTTTGTAATGTATGCGGATTTCGAGTGCATTTTGAAGCAAGTATCTGACAGCGAACGTGCTTTTGAACGTCACAAACCATTAAGCGTAGGCTTTTTTATCAAATGTAGCTACGACGATAATTTATCAGAATACAGAAGTTACAGACAAGAAGGAGAAAAAAATGAATCACCGGCTAAATGGTTTGTGATGGCTCTCTACTCTCTATCTGAGAAATTAAATGAAACTTACAAAAATCCTCAGCCAATGGGCACTTTGACGCTACTAGAGATATTCAATTATAACAAAGCACAAATATACCATATTTGTGAAAGGCCATTTACCGAGGTCGATATAAAAGTTCGCGATCATTGTCATTTCACGGGAAAGTGAGTATTATTTCAAAATATGTTTAATTAACATTATTATTATTATTATTATTTGTTAAATAATTTTTACATTACAGATATCGTGGTCCTGCTCATAGTTCGTGTAATCTCAGTTATCAAGACTCGAGAACAATACCTATAGTTTTTCACAATTTGAGCGGTTTCGCTTCTTCCACAAACAAAGGAGAAATATATCTCTTTTACAGAGTTTGTCAAAGGAACTGACGTAAACCTAAGATATATCGATTCGTTCAAGTTCATGGCCTCGTCTCTGGACAAGTTGTCATTTTGGAGAAGCTTAATATTTTGGAGCGCATATTTCGACAAGATGGACTCTCTAATGAGCAGATTGCACTCTTGAAAAGAAAAGGAGTTTTTCCATACGACTACGTCTCGTCGTTTGACAAACTTGAAGAGACAAATTTTCCTTCAAAAAATGATTTCTTCAGTAATTTGTATGAAGCGCACATTAGCGATGAAGATTATGAACACGCCAAAAACGTGTGGAATGCCTTCAATATTCAAAATCTTGGTCAATATTCCGATTTCTATCTCAAAACGGATGTTCTGTTGTTAGCCGAGGTTTTTGAAAATTTTAGAAAAAACTTTCTCGCGGCCTATCATCTAGATCCTGCTCACTACCATACAACGCCGGAATTGACGTGGGATGCAATGCTCAAACATACAAAGGTAAATAAATCATAAAATTCTCATTTTATTCTAAAATGAGTTGAAATTATTTATTTATTTTGACGAAATAAGTAAGAACGATAAAAATGAATTCGAGAAGATGCTGTTCAAGCTATTTAATAACGCTGTATACGAAAAGACAATGGAGAATGAGCGCAAACGAGTTGATGTCAAGTTAGTAAACAAGTGGACTGGACGATACGGGGCTGAAGCTCTAATCGCGAAGCCGAATAATCACAGTTCTACGATCTTTGACGAAAATCTTGTTGCAGTGCAGTTGTTGCGCCATGAAATATGTATTCAAAAACCGATATACGTTGGATTAAGTGTTTTAGACTTGTCTAAAATACTAGTTTACAGATTTCATTATGATTATATGAAAAGTTGTGTAGGTGGCAACTGTAAGCTATTGTATACAGACACCGACAGTCTCATATACGAAATTAGCAACACAAACATTTACGATATCATACGACGAGACATTGATGAATTTGACACTTCTGATTATCCTGAAAATAATGCTTTCAACATACCTCGTACCAATAAGAAGATTGTTGGAGTAATGAAGGACGAATGTAATGGCCGAGTTATGTTGGAATTCGTCGGACTGCGGAGTAAAATGTACAGTGTCCAAGTTCAAGGACAGAAGCCAATCAAACAGCCAAGGGTGTCAAGAGCTCTGTGGTAAAAACTACAATCAACTTTGAAGACTATATCAAATGTTTATGTGAAAATATAAATCTGACACGTGAACAACGAAACATCCAATCGCATAAACATGTGCTTCACACTGAAAAAGAGAAAAAAATAGCTCTCAGTGCACATGACGATAAGCGCTATCTTCTAACAGGCAGCACAGACACTCTACCATGTGGCCATTAGAGTATGATGGTAGGGGTGACCAATGAGGAATCTGCAGGAGCTATGGAAGGGGAAATCGAGCCGTCGAAGCTGCAACGTCGGCCCTATATCAGGAGGCACCCCGCGAGCAAAAGCTCATTCGACCATTTGAGCCTCCTAAAGACCACCAGAAGCAGCAAAACAGTCCAGCAGTCGACTTACATGCAGCCAATCATCTTGCAGTTAGTAATTTTGCAGCTGAGCAGCAGCTCCTCGCAGTCGACCAGTTTGCGGAAAATTTCCAAAGCTATTGGAACTCACCTTTGTGTAAGAGACCGAGAGTAGAATAGAGCTGTGTAACAATATTTTTTTTTTCCTATGTACATAACTTTGAAGAAAAACAACTAATCAATTTAACTTTATATTACAGATGGATCTAGCTAAATTGAACGCTATTGCCCGCGGAGGATTTCTTCCGACAAAAAAATTGACTGACTTAACCAAAGATGTTAGTTATATGGTGACCAAATTGAAGATTTTATCGACGAAATTCGGCAAGAAGGTAGTAGCAGAACTGGAGAGTGAGTTCGATGTATTTCTACCGAAGAAAGTGTCAAGCGTGCTTATAGAAGATGAAAACTTGTACAACCACGACAGTGGCGCTCACCAGTCGGCGGCTGCACCTCCGTTGGGGCTGGCCCCTCAGCCGCGGCCTGGGCCGTTTGAGTGGTCCCTGGCCCCAGGGCCCATGCGAGGCGTTCCTCGCGACGAAGCGCCTCCTCTACCCGAGCCTCGGCTCGCCTCTGGGCTTCCGCCCGGGACAGCTCCGCCACTGCGCGGGCCCGGTCCCCCTCTTCTCTCTTCTTGCGGGCCTACTCTTCCATTCGGGCCTGCCGCCTATTTTCCCGGCGATCGACGACCCACCTGACGGTGTGGCTGATTTCCTCCATCTTATCAGCCACGACCATCCACAGGCGGGCCGCCGGCTCTGGAGGGTTGGGATGGCGCTCCATTCACGCCTCGAAGGCGGCGAAGACGCCATCCTGTTTCTCGCGGCTCGCCTTATCCTCCGTGCGGACCCACTCCAGGGCCGCCCCCATTTCCTCCCAACTAACGTCAGGGGAAGGTATTGGGGGCACGGCCGCCCCGGTTCGGGTGGCGACGTGGACCGTGGGCGGGTACCCCGCTGATATGGGGGTCCGCGAGGCCTTGCCGAGTTGGTCTCTTGGGGCGGTAATAGGGATGCTACAAACAAACCCCCCGAGGGACTCGTCCCACTCCTGAATGACGATGGTCTGCTGTAGCTCGGTAAGGCGTTCCCTCTCCTCCTCGACCCGACGCGCCCAACTCAGGTGTAGCGCCGCCTCGGCGGTGCCCTCCATGGCCGGATCCATATCGAAGTTAATGAGGGCGGTGCATACCTGCTCCGCCAGTTCCTCTGGTATCACCAGCACCTACAACAAAGAGAGGAAATCTCGGGTAAGTGAAGGATTGTGGCATTTGAATCGTGGACAGGCCATACTAACCTAGGTCTTGGCGGGACGTAGGTAGGCATTATGTCTTACGGGGTCGTCCGCGTCCCCGATTTTGTTGAGAAGTGGCCGCTGGAACAGGTGGGAATGATCTAGGATGACTACTTCCCACCATCCAAACCCCCGGAGGTCTTCCGCGTCCTCGCCGCGGACGGGCCGGCGCGGGCGCCCGCGACCCCCGGCGGTGTTTCATCCGTAGAGAGGGGATCTGGAGGGTCACTCGCCGGCGCATCCTCCGCAATGTCCTTCTCTCCTGGCTCTTCGGGCTCTGCTGCATCCGTGCGGTACGGTTTAAGCTGCTCCGCAGCTACTACTTCCTCGCCTACGCCGATACGCAGCCACCATCGTATCTCCGCATTCGGCGAACGAGTAATCGAGGCGTCTTCTGGATTCTAGGTTGGCCAGGGAGTCTCCAACTTATGCGTGGTGGGGCGCCTCTGGCCACGATGACCTCCTCTGTGGTGATCTTCGCTGCGGTAGGGGCGGGAGGGATCCTGTCTACTCGCCCCTCTTGGCGTTTACCGCACCACTCGGGAAAAAACGCGCTATGTGTCCGGGGAGCCCGCACGCGTAACGACTCAAGTGTTATCGGGGCCCTACGGGTTGTGTTAGGCGTCGCGCTATTCGGTGCGCTCGACGCATTACTCTTCGGCTTGATGTCGAGAGGCTTCCATGCCCCCGTTCTTTCGGACGAGTGATAGCCGCGTCCTCTACGCGGTCCACTCGGCGTATTCTTTCCCGAACGCTCGAGTCCGGGGCCGACTATCTCCACCAGGCTCTGCTTCAGCACTCGGCGAAGCATTTCTTCCAAGCCCTCTGACTTGGAGCTTTTTTCTTCAACTGCGGTGGCCACTTTACCCTTTCTAGGTTCTGCCTTTGGCCTATTCTGCGAGTCGGGTGGGAATAGCGGTTTGTATGCTATCTCCGGTAGGACGGCTGCAGCTGGCGGTGGCGGTGGGCGGAACGTCTTGGCGTTGCCGAGCCAATACAGTTACATTGGCGATTTAATAGACACATTAAAAAAAGAGGATCAAACAGCATCGAACGTGAAAAATAAAATTCAGATTGCTGAAATGAAAAGTAATAGCGAGCATAGTGAACGAAGATCAAATGTATTCGCTGCAAAAGGGGACCAGAAAGGAAGCTGTTTCAAATGTGGAAAAAACGGGCATTTCGCACGAGAATGCCAAAATGGCGGGCAAACAGAACAAAGCAGTACAACATGGCGAGGCTCAACACATGGCCGCAGTCAAGGCAGAGGAAGAAGAGGCATCATCGGCAGGGGGCGCGGAAACTTCCGTCACCAAGGAGCCAACACGAGCGAGCAGATCGGCGAAGGTGCAAACGCATGGATAGTTATGGCGCATGCGGCGCAGAGAAACGATAGTCAAGGTTGGCTAGGTAATTAAATACAGTGGTTGCTGTACAGCGGATGTACAGACCACATAATAAATAGCGTAGATTATTTTGATATATTTATTGATTTTAAAAAACCTGTAAATATATACTTAGGTGATAATAGATATATAAAAGCAACGGAAATCGGAAATGTAGTTAGCTATTTTGACGCGTTTGGTAAAAAGAATGAAGTGAATATGAGTAATGCCTTTTACGCAGAAAAAATGAATACAAATTTAATAAGTTTCGAAAAATTAACAGATAACAATACGATTTTTTCGAAGGGAAATATAGCAAGGATAATAGATAAAGATACATAAATTAATAGCTGTAGCCTACAAAGAAAATCGAATTTACAAAATAAAGAGTTATTTGAAACATACAGAAAATTTTGTAAACACAGTCGACTGTAGAAATAATAATATGAGTTTGAAAGAGAAATGGCATAGAATGTTAGGACACGTAAATTTCGGGTATCTAAATACACTATGTAAACAAGAGTTATTAACGGGCATTCCGAATGAACTTGAATCGGAATTTATGAAGTGCAAAACGTGTATAGAGAATAAAATGCATAACTTGCCATTTAGCAACAATAGAACAAAAGCTAAAGATATTTTAGAGATAGTTCTTACAGATATATGCGGTCCATTTAAAACTACAGGATTAAATGGAGAAAATTTTTTTGTCTCTTTATTGATGATTATAGCAAAATCGCGAAGGTTTATTGTATCAAAACTAAAGGCGAAGTATTTAATTGTCTAGTTCAAATTATTAATGAATGTGAAAATTTATCTGAAAAGAAAGTAAAAGTTTCGAGATGTGATAACAGGAAAGTTACGATATTTAAATAATCGTTTCTATAAATTTGTCAAAGGAAAAGATATTATTTTGAATAATTGCCCAGTATATGTACATGAGTTAAACGGAACCGCGGAACGGTTTAATAGAACGATAATGAATATCGCGCGTTGTTTACTAACAGAGGCATAAGTAATCGTACGTTAGCAAGTACGATAGAAAGAAAAACGCCTTTTGAGATTTTCTTTAAAAGAAAACCAGATGTAGCACATTTACGTCTTTACGGTAGTAGGGTTTTTGTTAGAAAACCGGAACAAAAAAGAATTTCTACATGAGATAAAAAGGCAGATATGGGAATTTTATTAGGATATAGTGAGGTAGGCTATAGAGTACTATTGAATAATAAAATCATAGTTGCTAGACATGTGGATATAGTAGAGAAAAATGTAAAATGTATAGGACTTGATGATGTAGAGTCAATGTTTACATCTCCTTCTACTCCGACTCTCGAGTCAAGTAGAGTAGAACAAAATAATAGTGATGATAATTTAAGCGATGATAATGTTTTTCAAAGCGCGGATGTGAATGATGAACAGGAACTAAAAGTAGCAATAAAGAAAAATACAGTACTATTGAAAGTCCCACGTAGATCTACACGTGAGAGAAAAAGCCCAATAAGATATCCAGAAAATGTTTCAAATAATATTTATGTAAATTACTGCAGTTTAGATACTCCATATACATTTGAGGAGGCGATGAGTAGCAATGATACGGAGAACTGGTTAAAAGCTATGGATAAAGAAATAAAAAGTTTAAATGAAAACGAAACATGGGGATTAGTTGAAAGAATACCAAATGAAAAGGTATTAGATGTAAAATGGTTTATAGTAAGAAATCTGACGATACATATAAAGCGAGATTAGTTGTAAGAGGATTTCAGCAAATAGATGTTATTGACGACATATATGCTCCAGTTGCTAAAATGCAAACCTTAAAAATTTTGTTTTCTTTTTGTTGTCAAAATGGCCTAATCATAGAGCAGATGGATGTAGTCACAGCATTTTTAAATGGAAAAGTAAGCTCGGCGGTATATGTCGGTCAACCAAAAGGTTATAGCGATGGGATGAACAGAGTTTGTAAATTACGTAAAGCATTATACGGACTACGAGAAAGTCCAAGAGCATGGTATAAATGTCTGGATGAATATTTAACAAAGATAAAATTTAATAGGAGTAATGTAGATTATTGTTTATATACTCAAGCTGAAGGTATAGATAAAATCTATTTATTAATATATGTCGATGATTTGTTAATTTCTAGTAAGAATAAAAAGAAAATTAAAAATTTAAAAAGAGTCTTATCAGAAAAATTTAAGATGAATGATCTAGGAGAAATTAAGGAATACCTCGGTATTAATGTAGAGTATGATTATCGAAGTTGTAATATGAAATTAAGTCAAACTAAGTATATAGAATCATTAGCAATTAAATGTCAATTGCAGAATAGTAAATTATAGAGCACTCTTATGGAAACGAATCTAAAAATTGAAAAGGCTAAAATATACGAGTTAGATATCAAATATAGAAATTTGATAGGTGCATTATTATATATATGTTCTAGTACAAGGCTCGATATAAGTTATAGTGTAAATTATCTGAGTAGATATCAAAGTAGTTATAATGAGACTCATTGGAAATATGCGTTACGAATCTTGAAATACTTGTATTTAACCAAAGATTTAAAGATGAACTATAAAAGAAATGTAAATTGCGAAATTATAGATTGTTATGTAGACGCAGATTGCGCTGGTGATAATGTTGACAGAAAATCCACATCTGGATATGTTATTAAAGTGTTTGGAAATGTAACTGATTGGAAATCGGGAAAAAAAGAACAGTAATGAAGGCTTCAACTTATGCAGAATATGTAGCCTTATCTGAGGCAGTTAGTGAAGTAAAGTTTATACTAGAGTTAATGAAAACCTTTAATGTAGAATTGATTAGCCCTGTAAAAATATTTGAAGATAATACAGGAGCGATAAATATAGCGAATTATGGAAACTTAACAAAAAACTCGAAGTATATAGAAATACATTATCACTATGTTCACGAAAGCGTGAAAGAAAAATCTTAGCAAAAGCGTTGTGTAAGCATAAATTTGAAAAGTTCAAAGAATTATTGAATATCATATAATAAATTAAAAGTGTACAATATATATGTAAGGAGGCGTGTTGAAAATAGTATACATTTATATTGTACGCATGAATATATCGACGGCTGAGGGGAAGAACCGACACCAAAGAATTTTCAATAATTTTGGAAAAAATTGCAATTGTGTGGGGCGATTTACATCTTACAAACAACTCCATATTTTTTTAGAATTTTTAATAGCGTATATTTAACAGGAATCGTATATTAAAATCGTGCAGGGCTGCCACTGCAATTTTAGAAAGAATAAAAACGCTCCCGAGTTAACCGGTTCTTCAAGCGGGTCGCGAGTTAGCCGGTTCTTGAAACGGACTGTGAGTTAGCCGGTTCCTGAAGCGGGCTGCGAGTTAGCCGGTTCTTGAAGCGGACTGTGAGTTAGCCGCTTCTTGAATCAGACTGCGAGTTAGCCGGTTCTTGAAACGGATCGCGAGTTAGCCGCTTCTTGAACCGGACTGCGAGTTAACCGGTTCCTCCCCTCAGCCGTCGATATACAGTAGGTATATGTGAGCGCGCGACTGTATCAAGAGCGCGCAATGTCGTATGAGTCCGAATGTAAATATGTACCTCTCCCCTTCCGAAGTGTGTGTGTGTATATGAGCAAGCATCTAAGTCCAGAGGCAGCGAACGATACGCTGCTCTCTCTCTCTACCGCTGTACACCGAACGAGAAGCACCTCGCGCGTGGCGTAAGGAAGCGCCGTATTATTTAAGTTGCAAAAAGTCTCTTTTATTATTTACTATTAATATAAATGTCTCCTTCTTTACCACCATACCTCAACAGTAACGTCCGAGGGGCGTCAAATCTGTGTGGGGGTGTAACGAGCGCATCAATAGAAAACCGTGTGCCCGGGAAACGGTTTGAATTGCGCGCGGTAAGCACGGTAGGCGTGCCTAGCGGACTTGGCCGACGAGCCGAGGAATGAGACGGCATAACGAGGCAGCCGCGGAGCAGGATGAGAGAGCAGATTTCGAGTTCGACCGTGCAACAGGTGTTATACGAAGAGCAGTGGAAAGTAAGACGGACAGAGAGAGAGACAGAGAGAACACAGCGCCTCCGCCACCACCACGGGACGTAACCACGCCTCCATCACCGCAACCGCTGCTACTACTGCGCATCCACCGTCCCAGGGTTGTATTCCGGGAAGCAGAGGATATTGAGCGGCGTGTTCAAATTGGGATGGCTGGCCAGTCCCGTGTAAGTTGCGATTACCTATAGTAATAGATTTTGTTGTCGCCTGCGTGAGAACCTCTCGGTTAGGACAAATGGGGTGAGTTTCGTATTTTTATTGTCGAAGTGACGAAGTCGGCGTTGCGTGCCGGCATTCGAAAAAGTCTCGGCCCACGCGGTCTCTTGTATCCTATTCAATCTGCATAAATAACCTTCTTGTTTATATTTTAATTGTCGAGTCACGAGTCGCTATTCAGCGTCACGACCCGTGCATGCTCCCGAATACCGCCCTCTACCTTTATCAGCATCTGCAGCTAGTCGTAGGCCTCGCCTCCTAGAGAAGCATCGGTAACGGGAAAGGTAAGCAAGGTTAAGAACCGCTTTGTCACCAAAGCGGAGTTATACGGGAAAACCGGCTGCTGAAGATAAGGCTAGGTAACGCTAGCAGCCCAGATTTCTCGCTACGGAGTTGGCAGCAGTGCCACGGCGCAAGAGGCGCTCGAGTCGGAACAGGCCTAAGCCTTCTACAATGAGAGCTTGAGGCTCTTGTTCTCAACGTGTGCCACTGCGCCAACTGCCGAACATCAGAGTTTCTTACACGTAGAAACCAGCCAAGTGTGTAACACACGTATATTACGTGTCTGGAGAAACCACTCCGTTACAATATATAGGGTATTTCAAAAGTTCCGGGACGGCACGATAACTCGGCGGGAATGCATTTCGAAAAAATGTTTCTAGTAAAAGTTTTAGGATTTTTCCTAACGGTGACTTTAAATTTCGCCCTTGACCGTCAGTGAATAAAAAAAAGAAAAACTTGCCTAAAATATTTTTTTCGAAAATGCATTCCCACCGACTTATCGTGCCGTCCCGCGACTTTTGACACTCCCTGTGTGTGTGTGTGTGTGTGTGGGTGTGGGTGTGGGTGTGGGTGTGCACGTGTATGTACACGTGTGTGTGTGTGCGAAGCTAGTTTTGAGGACCTTTTTATTTGTACAAAGCCGCTTTTGCGGAGATTTTGCACTTTTGAGGACTGTCCCCGAAAAATTGTCCTTTGAAATCATAGTTTTGGGGACCTTCATCGGCTCTTTATACTTCGGCTACAATGAGGGATATTATTTCTTTAGTCATAATTCCGTATTCTTCTTACGTAAAAGCAGGCGGCGCAAGCGTCGCTGCGAAAGTTCAATAAGCTGAGGGATTTAGTTATTGTAAAGCTGCGCGCGGAACGAACTTACAATTCTGAACTCTGAGCCAAGAGACCATATGTCCCCGAAAGTAGCTCCGCACGCACATTGTGTGTGTGGTGTGTGTTTGTGTGTATATGTGTACGTGTGCGTGTGTGTAATTGTGCGAAGCTAGTTTGGAGGACCCTTTCAGTTGTGAAACGACAGTTTTGAGGACTTTTTGCAATATTGCGGAACCTCCCCAAAATTGGAACATGTAAAACAACAGTTTTGAGGAACTTTTTCAGCCCTTTAGACTTCGGCTACAATGGGAATATTATTTCTTTTGTCATACTTACTACTCTGGACTCTGAGCAAAGAGACTATAGGTCCCCGAAATTAGCTCCGCATGTACTAACAGTGTGTGTGTGTGCGTGTGTGAGTGTGTGTGTGTGTGTGTGTGTGTGTGTGTGTGTGTGTGTGTGTGTGTGTGTATATATATATATATATATAT
>JAYJLV010116874.1:0-10860 GCA_036873485.1 Torymus texanus | reverse complement strand
GCCTTGCGGTTTCTATATAAAATAATTTTATCTGCCGACTATCAATTAGTCGCGTAAATCATTTGCCTCATTTCCTGGTTATCTATTATTTTTACGAATATCGAATTATAATTGGGAGATTCTGACGAAGTCCCACAAAGACAGAACTCACCCCGTTATAATATATAAAAAAAAAAGATGTGTAAGGTTAGGTCGTCGTTGGCCAGATACGTGTGCGTGTGTGTGTGTGTGTGTGTGTGTGTGCGTGTGTGTGTGTGTGTGTGTGCGTGTGTGTGTGTGTGTATGTGTGTGTGTGTGTGTGTGTGTGTGTGTGTGTGTGTATATATATATATTGTCACACTTGGCTGGGGATCAGGGCCGAGCGGCAGATCGCGGGGAAAGAAGTCGAGGGCCACTTATACACAAAAGAACACCGCGCACAACGACCGCTTTCTATTACACTTCCAACTTTATTTTACTAATACAAAAAACTATAAGGGGTAATATAAACAAGTTACCGGTCGCCAGGTGCTCGCGTCAACTGTACCGATCTCGTTTTTCGCCGGCTAGCCGCAGTCGGGAGCAACTATATTACCGAAAGGGGCTACAGCACTAGCTGTAGCTTCCGCGAGTTCAGAAAGTCTCGCGCGACTCCCGAAAGCGTCGCGCACATCACACTCGCGGCGGAAACCCGGGGGATGGGCACAGGGACAAAGGAACCACCAACCTCAGCCAGGAGATGACTGCTGCTGCTGCTTCTGCTGCTCTCTCGTAGGGTGCTTGCGGCAACTCACGCACGCAGGCAGGCGGTTAGCAAACGAATGCCGGCACGGCGGCCGGCCGGTGTCGCGTGCACGTGCTTCTCCACGGTAATTCCGCGAGCTTGCCTCTCCCGGCTATGCTTGCGCCTATCGGCAAGCCGGGCCAGCGCTATTGTGCATCTCTTCTCTCTCTCTCTCTCTCTCCTTCTTCTCTCTCGGTGAGCCTCTCGTGCCTATAGCTTCCGCGGTTTCTCTCTGACGGCTGCTGCTGGGTCTCTTGTAGGGAGAAGGGTGAGGGACGTAAGGAGAACGACGCTGCTTACGGCAAGCATCGTAGGACGGACGCGCGTAAGTGTGTGCGAGAAACTTAGCCTCTCCCGGCTCCACTCGCCATTACCGCCTTGCATTCGCTCGAACTTCTCGACTCTCCAGTGACACGCAATTTGCCGTGTCACAATATATATGGGATTAAGAAGCGTCTATTCCGAAACCCGCTAGTGCTGCAATATATATAAAGGTATATAATTGGCATGATCAAAGTCGACAAGAGTTTCCATATAACAGTACTTAAATCAATATTTAAACATTATTTTGCGTCGTGGAAAGCAGATGTAAAGCGAATTCAATGATATCAGAATATCTTTTCATTGTATGCAAAATTGGCGATAGTTCCGTATTATCGATTTATCGATCAAATTAAAAGAAAAAAAAATTATACATTTTCTTACAAGTACCTAGTTCAGAAATAACCGGTTATTACGCGAAGGTCAAAGAGCATCTATCTATCCTGGCAGAAATGATTTGCAAAATGAGCCGCATAAATTAGCATACTGCAGGAAAGGTTCGGAAACAGAGAAGAAACAACGTTTCCAAGAATCGAATTTATTTTTAAAAAAGTTTATTGAAAGATACATGTATATAAAGAATTCTTCAGTGGATTATACGTAAAGTTATGTCATGTAGGATACCAAAAACAGGATTTTGAAATAAAAAAGCCACAAAGATGACTATTAAAATAGCAGGATATGCGATGAAAATATACGTACATAAACGCAGCTTAAACATTACACTCCATTGGGCACATGCGATTGCCTTTCTTGTTATATCCAGACCACAAAACCAATACACTTTAAAAAGTTTCACGTACCGATATATAGGAACCACAAACTGTACTCACAGTGTCACTAAAAGCTGCGGCTGCAACCTCCCTCTGCTTATCTTACAAGCTTTGGAAAAACCGAGATAAACGAAGCCCCCACGTAATAAATAATATAATGCGATATCGAAGTGCGGTAAACTTATCAAAACTCTCCAAATTTGAATAGAATTTTGAAATTTATTTCCAATAAGTGAATATTCATATATACATATGAGGAGTTTCATATCAACTGCTCCAGCACGGCGCGCTAGCGCCAAATCGTGCTATATCCAGCTCATGTTTACGATACTAAAACATATTTGAAAAAATTTTATGACAAGCATTCCGACGTATTTTTTCCTCAGCTTTCCGATGGTTTGGACAGTTTTTCCGAAATTTTTCATTTCCACCTTCTCCTCCTGTTATATCTCGAAAAGTATATATTTAATATTTTTTTGATCCTCTAGATCAAAAGCTGAGCATTTGTAATGTACGTAGTAATAGATATTTTCCAAAAAGTGCCCAAGATGTTTTCTATGAGAAATAGAAGACGAAAGTGTAGGCGCATCACGATATTAGCACACAGGACGGCACGCAACTCAGGCGCTAAGGCGGACATAGTCATCGCACCGTATTTTGCAGAGATAGCGCTGCATCTACTCTTTCGCCTTCTATTTCTCGCAGAGAACATCTCGCAGGAAAACTGAGGAAAAAATACAATTATATTTTTGTAAGTATACGCGTTAATATTATCGTAAACATGAGCTGAATATAACACGATTTGGCGCTAACAGCAAAGTGTGCCATTATAAGCGCAGGAAAAGAAACGATTGTAAGTAATTTTAAATTAGAAAATTTACCTCCGACTGAATCGACTGCAGCTCAATACAGTTTAAGAGTATATTTTCAGGTTCAACAATGGCTTTGATGGGAAGTAAATACCGTTGAATGGAGATGGAAAGTGAATCAATATGGACTGTAAACAATTCACAAAAAAGATCCGCTAATAAGGTGTATATCCGATATAAGGTGTATGTGAGGCGTTTCATGACAACTGACCCAGCGCGGCGCGTGAGCACCAAATCGTTTTATATTCAGCTCATGTTTACGATATTAAATGTACTTAAACAAATTTTATGATAAACACTATTGTCGTATTTTTTCCTCAGCTTTTCAATGATGTAGACAATTTTTTCCAAATTTTCCTTTTCACTTTCAAAAAGTACATAACGTGTTATATCTCGAAAAGTATATTCGTAATATTTTTTTTACACTTTAAATCAAAAGCTGAGCATTTTTTTACGTACGAAAGGATTACAACGTTAAGAATGCTCAGCTTTTGATCTAGAGGGTCAAAAAAATATTAAATATATACTTATCGAGATATAACACGTTTTGTACTTTTTGGAGGTGGAAATGGAAAATTTCGGGAAAACTGTCTAAACCATTGGAAAGCTGAGGAAAAAATACGTCAGAATGCTTGTCATAAAATTTTTTCAAATATGTTTTAGTATCGTAAACATGAGCTGAATATAGCACGATTTGGCGCTAGCGCGCCGTGCTGGGGCAGTTGACATGAAACGCCTCATATAGGCATGCACTTAAGTGTATACAACTATCTATACTGAAATAAGTGAATATACACTAATTCAAATTTAAAAGGAAAATGTATAAATAAATATATGTCAAGCGAATACAACTATATAAACAGACGTCGTATATTATTATACCGTCGATATAAACGTCATCACGAACACTCCATATTTGAAATCATCGAAAAGACGCACCTGTGTAACTCTTATTATATATACATATACTCGACTTGCTTGATCAACTCCGACGCTTTTATACAAAGAAAAGAAAAATTAGATCTTTCGCTATAATATAGTCGTTCACGCAATTCCCGTTTCTTTTAACAACGACGCGAACCAACAATACAATAGAATCAAAAAGAGTGAAAAAGGCAGCCCATCAGCCGTCGTTTCGCGCGTCGCGTCGAACTGAATTAGACATCGGAGAGAGATAGAGAGAGCCTCATACGCGGCAACTCCCGCCCCCGTTTCATTGCATTTATCAAGAGATACCAACCGCATATATACAGCCCATTTTTACGATGCTGTTTTGAATGGATCGAGTGGGCTTGAGAGAAAGAGACTCGACGCGACGTGCGTTATCTCGATCATGCTTGCGTGGCTTGTCGTTTATTATTCCAAGAGAGAGAGAGAGAGAGAGAGAAGCGCGAGTGTACATCATCACTGTCCTAACGAGAGCGTCTCGGTAGAACGTCGGAATTCGCCGCAGTTGATGGTTTGCTTCTTCTCGTGTTATATAGCGCGCTGAATGATGCGATTGAGCGCTGTAGAGATGTGTATATATATATATATATACACACACACACACACACACATGGAACTTTGCAATGAAAATTGCGGTGAACGCGCGCGCGACCGTGACGCGTTGTATAGTCGTACACGAAACATTCCTCCCGCATATTTCGCATTCTTTCTTCTTTTTTTTTCTTCTCGCTTTAACATCGTGGTGGTCGGATAACACACAGTACAATTGTTGCCGTGTTTATATTAGGCGCTGGCGTGGCTTTTATCGATTATACCGTGATGATGATTAAATAAATAAAACGGTTGTGAATTTTAACGGTAAAGTTATAAAAATATATCGCGTGCTGATGACTAACGAAAGAACCCGGTTGTTATCCGACTTAATTTTATACCGATTTCAATGTTTTCGTCTCCTATATAGACATTCCATAATATCGTCTATGTATAATTTAATCCACCGTTACGACATTGTAGTGGCAGTTATAAGCATTTCTATTATAATGGCGTTCTGAATACGACCAATGAACCGCAATCGACGAAAATGATGTCAGCTCCGGCGCATTTTTGCCCGCCACATCTAATTGTATGATTTTCGATCAAGTGTTCGGTTCGAAAAGTTTGCACGAACGACTTTTAACCGGCCGTGACGAAAGAGAAATTCCGATCGGTCTATTACATGGAACGTTCTCTTGTAGGATATAAACGTAGATATGGAACTAACTATGCGCGCGCGACGGCTTGCACGATCGAGTTAATGGGAAAGCAACGACCGGATTAGGATTTTGATACTCCGATGCATTCGATCGAGCTGTTATTACATTCTTCGAGTTTGCAAATTATATTGGGGAATTTAAGTTGTCGAGGAAAAATTGTTGGTGTTAGAGATTTGAGGTAAGTTCAAAGGTTGTACGCGATTTCACCGATTTGCTATGCAGTTAGAGAATGTGATTTCAGGAAGTACTGCGTATATGAAACGAACGGATAATCAAATCAAACTGGCTGCAGGTATTTCGGTAAACTACAATTCTACCTTGAGAAGATAATTGATATTTTGCTTTTGTGCGATTCAATGTACCTTTCAATTTCAGATCGCAACGCTCACTTTTACTTCCGTTTATGACCAAAATAATACTACCTCGCATAATTATTTTTCAGAATCTCATCAAATAAGAGCATCATAATTTATTTCTAAAATGGTATGTAATTATTTTAATAACATAGTTCCTTTCTCTAATCCTCACTACTATTATTGAAAGGAAACTCCGCGTTTTTTGGACAAACTTTTTGCTGCTCTCTAGCGTGATGAGTTTATTCAATATATGAACATATAAAAATCTGGCACTTCCTGTGGAACGCATGTGTTATATTATTTGTAAGAAGTTGAAAAAAATTCGTTTTCTTTCACTACGGGGAAAGTCAAAGGAAAGCCCATCGGATTTCACATCGTCACACCTATATGTATATATTCCACTAATCTAAACAAGATTCGGACGAACATAAAAAGCTCGTTCAAATTTGACCTTACTCCAACCAATAGCATTATAATTTAAAAAAAAAATGAATGATAAAAAATTCATAACGCAGTTGTTTTTTTGTATCGTACAAAAAAAAAAACAGAATACCTCCTCGTTATATACGAATACATCCCGTAGCTCTCGCATATTATACATATACCAGTTATATACCCACGGCCGTACGACTACAGTCCCATTCGCCCGCGGATTTTTCACGCGAGAGGCCCAACGAACGACAGTGCAGCCGACCTTGAACGCTGTGGCGCACCTCCCGTATACTTGTAACACCGCACACGCGAAAGGTCTTTTC
Organism: Torymus texanus; assembly: GCA_036873485.1. Lineage (NCBI taxonomy): Eukaryota > Metazoa > Arthropoda > Insecta > Hymenoptera > Torymidae > Torymus > Torymus texanus. The sequence continues at coordinate 4,822 of JAYJLV010116874.1, read as the reverse complement.
CGCCTCTCAAAATCGATCGCGATCGAGGCCGATGGGTCGCGGGACAGATACACATATAGTAACGAGGCCGGTGAGCGCATTTCGAAGTATAGAAGAAGAAATAAAATAAAAAAAAAAAACTGCCGGGGAATGCATTATCTCAGTGCGAAATAATGCGAGATTAGTCATATCAGTAGACACGCGCGAGCGCTTGCATACTATACGCCGAGGCTGCAAGTAATAATACGCAGCAGTAGCAGCTAGCGTAACAGCGGGAGAGTTTGTTTACCCGTGCACGCGTGTGGTTGAGTATACATATATATATATATATATGACGGAGGTGGTGGTTTTTCTTTTTCAGCTGATGGGGGATTTCCTCGTGTGGTTATATATATAAGGATGAGAGAAAGAGATATAACAAGATGAGAGTACAAAGAAGGAGAGATGTATAAGTATACGTAAATATTTGGAAAAGTCGTACGCTGATGGTATAGTAAACTCGTTCTTCACGTTTTTCGAGCTCTCTTGTACTCGAGTTCGTATTTACAGAGGGAAAGATATTATGGTTATATATAGATATATATCATATGTGTGTGTTTCTGGGCATAACGTGGAAGTCTCGCGTTAAAAGCACTAGGAATTTTCACTCTCGACTATACAATGACGACCGAAAAAAAAAGAAAATGATTTTGGCAAACCCGAGAATATATACGAACACACATATAATAAGTGCAGGCGCACCCGCGTACACGCGGTGTACGATACCGGCCACTTTCACCGTCATGTGTATATGTATATATATAAGTTCATAGCTCCTTTCACTTTCAAATTTCGCCGCCGGTCTGTCTGTGTTTATGCGTGAATTTTTGCTTTTCATGGCTTCGGGGTACGTATACACTTTTGGGGAAGGAGCCGTTGGTTCTATTCAGCGCTCTGTAGGAATTTCAATTCCAAATGCGTGAACACACACACACATATATATATCCGATGACGAGAGATTGTAAGAACGGATGGGTCCATGTAGAAAAAAAAAAGAACTACTTACATTATCCTTTCGCCGCGAGTGTATATATACGGCTGATTCACTCGCACATATAGCCCTGAATCATATTTGGCCCTTGATTCCTTATTAGGTAATGAACGATGACGTGTTGATTATCGTAATTCCGTTGAAAACATTTCTTTATTTTATCCAGATCGAATAGTCATGATTCGCGTTTTTTTTCCGCGCACGAGCGAAACTTGAGATAGCTCGTATTTAGTTCGGATTACGTATTCGGAATTCCTGAATATGTTTTAGTCAGACCACTTACGAAAATTCCATATTTTTCTACTTTTTCCAAGGAGAGAGAGAAAAAAAAACTCACGTACCGTAACGCAATAATTATGCAAGTTACGACTACTTTCTTTTTCAGCCATTTGCATTTTCTATTTCCTTTAGAAAATTAATTTTCCATTTTTTTTAAATAGTACGTAAGTATGCGTATATAGCAAGACTGAAAACGGATAGATTAGGATTCACGCACCGTACGCGTGATGTTTCGTTTCGTCGAACATGTAACGTTCTAAGTATAGTGTATAAGTACTTTAGACTTAGTAGAGAAGAAAAATCTGTTATTGTCGATGTAGCAGAAAAAAAAAATGATAAAGAGCGTCTCCGCTCTGCAATTGAGAAGATGAACCGGCTTTGTTTTGCAATATCGTTTTACAAGTATGGAAATTAATTGGCTTTAAATTAACAATTATTAGCAAATTAGGAAAATATAAAAATATGGAAGTAACTATTTATGTATACAATACACATAATGTAGTTTAATTTTTTCATCAGAAAGCAAAAAATTTTTATTTATTCCTCAATTTTAAACATGCCAAATCATGGAAAATATTCAATCTCTAAAACTAACGATATTATAAGCAGATCAATGATTTTAAAATTTAAAAGCGGAAATCTTATTTCAAGGTACTATTTATTTTACCATTATCGTTTGACTGCTTGCTGATAAGACTATGTACATTGATATATATATATATATATGCATTCAATTTCGGAAACGTTCAATACTCTCCTGGTTGTAAAAAATAAAAATAAAAATTGAAAAATGTATTTACCCTTTTCAATATCCCAACATTATAAACATCAATATCGACCAAAATTTCTCTACATTTAAAATTTTTTTCTCCCTCCCGACAGCAACCCTATAAAATGCAATAAACATATATAAACTTCTATACACGCTGCATCTGCCGAAATCAACATGTGACCCTGCATCGTAGGTATATACACATATATACCTAATCGACGGCTATATGACCATCACAGACCTACATCATGCGGGCATCGTGGCATTCTTTCGCGATCACATGCCGCTTACCGCCTAGACGGCAGCACGTTAGTCCGGGCACGCGCACTCTACCATCGTCGTTATCCGCCCCTGTGTGGGGCGCAAGTCAGTCTCTCACTCTCCTCGCGGGCTTTTGCACACAGGGCACCTCGAGTAATCGTTGCCAGTCCTGGCATGCCGCGCAGCGGGGGCATCGCACACATTATACATATATATACATATATATACATATATATATACTCTCGAAGGCGCTCGCCGCGACTCGAGTCTCGCTCACGGGTTTGTATGTGACGGAGTCAAAGGGGAGGGAGGAGTAGAGAGAGAGAGAGAGAGAGGGGCGCGAGCGCGCGGGGACTGTCAGTTTAGTGTTCAGTCGCGGTGCGTGCGCAGCGTCGGAAAGAGCCGTGATGTGTGTATGAGCGCGTGTGGTCTTCTGTCGTCGTCGTCTTCGTCGTCGTTATCTTCGTTTTCGCGCACGGCTCTATAATACGTGCACCCGCCTGTAATACTCATATTACTTGCACCGTCCGTACTACAGATCCATCGACATCAGCGCATGTCAGTGGAAAGGAGGTTAAGATACATACGACGAAGGAAATCATCGTCGTCGAAGTGTGTTCGGTGACTCGGAGCGCCTAGCCTAGCCTAGCCCGTTTATCCTAGTGTATGTGCGCGCGTGTGTGTCGTCTCTGCGTTCAACCGTTGTCAATGTCAGTTTTATACTTATATATATAATATAAATACATCGACAACATCGGCAAATCGTCGCTCTCTCGTATAATATACGTATGCGTATATGTGTTGGTGTACGTGCAAGGCAGCCGTGTGTATATAATAGAGCTCCCGTCATAACCCGCTATTTGTTATTCGGTCGCTGTGCGCGGAAGTCTCCAGCAGTATACACATTATATATACGAGTGCATTGCCGTCGTCCTCTGGTCGCTGCAAGTGTATAAGGGTATATACAACGAACCCGAGAGAAAGAGACGCACGCGAAGAGTGAGCAAGAGAGAGAGAGAGAGAGAGAGAGAGAGAGAGAGAGAGAGAGCGCGAGAAGAAAGGAAAGTAGCAGCGGCGCACGGCAGCAGCAGCAGCAGTCAGCCATTTGCGCCTGCAGCCAAAGTCGCTCCCCGTATCTTTGTTTTTACGCGGAATCTCTACCGAATTGGCGTGTATATACACTAACATATAACAGTGCCGTGTAAAGGCAAACCAGATCAGAGCCATCGACATCAGCCGCCTGCAGTAGTAGTAGCAATAGTAGCAGTAGCAGCAGCAGCAGCAGCAGCATCAAAGTGTGTGTGTGTGTGTATGTGTATGTGAGAGAGTGAGTATTTGTGTGCTCCGACAGTGCCTGCTTGCTCCGTTCTGCCATCGCGCGCAGACACACTCACGCGTTATACTCTGGGAGCTACAGGCACAGACGCTCACACGAGCGTATCCCTCGCGTATACGTATATATACACACAACACCACCACGACTACCACCACGGCTCTTTCGCGCGAGCGCACTCGAGGAGGAGGCGCGTGAGCCCGACGTATATTACAGCGAGATACCAAGGTGAGTGTGCACGCCTCTCTTGGCGCTTTTATCCGTATCTATCTACCTACCTACCTACCTACCAACCTACCTACAACCCCATTGAGAGTAGATCGCTAGGGTACCTTCAATACCCGCGTATCGTTTTATGTATACGTGATTCTTGTATCTATGTACACGCCGAGTGCATGTGTTGTTTGTGCAGGGGCGTCGCGTGTGTGTGTGTCTGTATCTGTGTATATGTATATATACTACCACTGCCGCCGTGGAGACATTGACGGCGCCGCGCGCGCGCGAGATTGATTCTGCCGAGTCGCCTGCCGCGCGCGCCGTCCAATGTCGACTTGGTAGTGTCGTGCTTCGCCGACAAAAAAGAAAACAGACGACAGGTGTGTGTGCGTACGAAATCGGGGGCGATTGTATCTTTTCTGACGCACTGTCAACGCATGCGAAAACAGGAGGAACGCCGTAGAGGGAAAGGGCCTCTTATCAGGCATGAAGCGGTGCGGGCCCGCATTGCACGATGGGTGTGCCGCCGCCGCCGCCACCGCGCCAAGCGGGACGAACGTGCTTGTGTGCGTGTGTATGTATGTATACATACATATACATATATTGTATACATGCACACGGTCGCGGGCACGCTCACTACCCTGCGGGGGGCTCCTTCCTTTTCTGCCATGCCCTGTTGTCGCGATCTGCACATTGTATACTGGTCGTAGTAGCAGTAGTAGTAGTAGTAGTAGTAGGAGTGGGCATAGTACTATGCCTGAGCGTTGAATGAGCTCGGGTAGTACAAAAGACGAAAAATCGGGGTGGATGCACCGCGCTGCTATTTACGTTTGGCCAGAGCGTCGTTCTCCCCTCATTGACGACGAGGCACAAACAGCGTAGGTATATATATATATATATATATATATATATATATATACAGAAACATATATATATAAATACACGCTGCTGT
>JAYJLV010116853.1:0-10862 GCA_036873485.1 Torymus texanus | reverse complement strand
ACACACACACACACACACACACACACACACACACACACACACACACACATATATACACACACACACACACACACACATATATATATATATACACACACACACACACACACACACGAGATCAGAAGGAGCGTGCGCTAAACGACGAGAAAACAAGATAAAGGGTAATACACGTACACATACACATGGAGGACGCGTGAAAGGAACAAAGCCTGAAACGGAAAGTTGGAGATTTGCTTGGGCACGTGCGTGCGAGGGTGGAAAAGAGATATCGCGTAAAATGACAGGGTAACAGGGCGCAAGCACGCGATATACCTGATGCAGTATAGCACATGTGTGTTTCGCATGGTATTCGAGCGCTGCTGCGTTATTCTACGCCAGGCTGTGCCAGCATTTACTTACGAACTTTATCACCGCTGTGCCCAAAACCACGGCGACTCATGCCTGCACCAAGTTACTCTATGTGTATATGTTTGTGTACATGTGTCTAAAGTTATTTCTCTCTATCTTGCCAATAATGCAGATGAGGTATTACGCGGAATGTAACACAATTTTTTTGTTTTGTTTTGCATAGCCAACGCTAGAGCTTCTTTTTGTTCTTTGCCTTTACGAACTTGGTTCCCCTCGCGGTTAGGATTCTTGTTTCGTATTATTCATTTTACGTGGGCGTGCACGTGCTGTTTCATTGGATTGAATTCCCATTTAGTGGGATTGTGGCCTTGCATTTGCAGTAATCTAATTAAATTTATTTAATTGTATTTAAAAGACATTTAGAAGTGGCTCAGCAAAGATTTGTATTTTTAAAATAAAAAAAGGTCAATACACGAGTAAAGCAAAATTTATGTACTAGTTTAGGAAAGCTTTTTCATCATGTACTTGTTGCTGGTTTACAACATAAAGATCTGCGTGTAAAAGCACATTTCGGAGTAACGGATTTTCGTGAGATGGCGGTGTTGTCGTTCCCGAGACTTTGCTTATCCCGAGCAGATTTATTTACATCACTTTGATGGGAATTCCTATCAACGGTTCGTTTGCGTCAAAGTGACGACCACCGAAGTTTTTGCAGAAGCATCAGGATGAACTTTTTTGTATCCGTTCGTTTCTACCGAATTCGTATCAATATTTGTGATTGCTTTTCTTGTTATTTGAGGCTATTTCCTTATTTTATGATTTTCAATCTACAAGCATTTTTCATATACCTTCGTCCCTGCAAAACCGTCATGAACAATGTTTGCCCTGAGTAGTTGAATATAAGCTTTAAAATACTAGAAAGCAAACTAAAGACAAACAAAACTCAATTACTAATTCTTATGAACGAAATCAACAATAAACAAACTCGTAACTCGTAACTAGGACTTCGCACTTAATTCCGATTGAACAAGTTGGAAACGCGCCACATTTGAAGCGTTCCATCCAAGCAACTTTGAACGATAAAAGTCAAGTCGATCAATCAGCGCATCGAAGCCATCAATCTCACCTCCAACGTGGTTTCTCTTTCGTAACCTCCTCCGCAAAATCCCTTGCAGTGTACACTCACTTTCCGCAACGCGATAAAGGCCCTCTCGAGAGTGCGTAACAACGCTATTCCCCCCCGCCTACGCGTCGCCCGCTCGAACACGGCGATTTATCATTGCACACGAGTACGCGCGCTCCAAGTACCTTCGCGAGCGATTTCTCGCGATAACTGCAGCGTACAGAGAGAGAGAGAGAGAGAGAGAGAGAGAGAGAGAGAGAGAGAGAGAGAGAGAGAGAGAGAGAGAGAGAGAGAGAAGCCGCAGCAGCCTGCGAGTTTTGGCAACGACGCGTTCTTGTTTCAAGTCTTACTGTTGTGGCGAGTTGACGTTTTACGAGCTGTGTAAATGTTGAACGAAGGGGAAGAGGGAGGCGGAGTTTAAGGACTCGCGAAGCATCTGCCACGGGAATGTTCGTTAAACTAATTCTTATCGGCTCAGCGTTGGCTTCGCGAATTGCGTGAAATTTGCACGATTCGGCGGAGTTCAAGTTGGTAACTACTTTGGCGCAGTCTTTTTGGACAAGAGTAATTAAATTGTAACATTGGAAACTAGTGGGAAAAATAATTATTTTTTCTATATTCTTTAAATCAGCGGTTTATGCAGCATTAGTACTAATTAGTATCCAATAATGTACCGGTAATTTTCATATAATACATTTTCCTTTTTACTTTTCTCGAAAATAAGCCTTTTGATCCCTATTTTTTCTTTTAGATTCGTATTCAGGAGGTCATGATACTTAGGAATAGAATGTGCTTGTCTCTAGCACAAGGTACTTCTTTGTAGGCTTGTATAATTAGTGAATGTTTACTGATTATCAAGTATACCACTTATTTGTAATATAACAAGTTTCAAAAGTTTTAGCACTTTGATTTCGAGACAATGTGCCAAAAAACCTAAAATGAAAAGTAAAAAAGCTGCATCGGACAGGAAGTTGAAGAAAGAAAAGTAACGAGAAAAGAACAACCAATAAGGATTAAATATAAACTTTCAATCGTTCTCGACACTGTTCGATCTTATAAACAAGTCTTACCATCGACGCAAAGCTTAGCATTTACGAGCACGTTCTCGGAATAGAAGAACGGATGGGAGATAGGAGTACGGAAATCGAAGGCGAAAATAGAAAAAGAGGATGGCAAAATACCTTTTCCTCCCTCTCTCCCTTTCTCATTCAGCTCATGGCTTGAGACTATAAAACCGCGATGCAAAAAGCGATAAATCAACGGATAATAACGGCGTGTGAGCGCAAAAAAGGAGTTTCCGCCACGGACGACTGTTTTACGGGTTAGGGAAAACTTGGGTTATTCCTTTTTGTGATTCCCCCATCCGCCCCCTCACGCGAGTAGTTGACGCGAAGCGACGTCGCTCGCGCGAAGTTTCGGATTAACTGTAAAGGACGTTTTATTACTCTGGGAGTGCGAGTTTTTTTCCATCCGAGTGCTTTCCAGAAAAATGACTGCTGGAACGTGATTTTTGTTATTCAATTCAACAGCACAGCTGTAACTATGCCACTTTTAGGATATACATGCAGGAAGTTTGCATGAAAATGTACGTTTTACAAGAAAATTCAATAAGTTGACCAACCTAGATTCTAAGTTTAATTATTCCATTAAAATTTGTTTTATTTGATATATTGCGAATAGATACTAAATTATTCAGTTTGAGCATAGTATATGCAGGGATCATTAATTCAATAATATTTAAATGTTGAGTGATATATTATTTATGTATCAAAGAACTGCTTTATTATTATTGAAATTGTGATTGGATTTCAAAGTTATTAAGTTACCATATTTTACAGGCAAATTATATTAGTTAAATGAATTTATACACGCTTAATTTATATAAAAAGCTGTGATTTTCAGAGACAGTCAAAGTTCAATATACTACGCTGCAAATAATACTTTAATATTCCGAAAAATTGTAATAATAAAAACCCCTCGGCAAATTATGCAGTCGCTTCCACACAATATGGCATTACGACCCGAGTAGTCGCGTTCATCAGCAAAATCGTTAAACTGCATACGCCGGTATTTATGAAAATAGCTGGGATACTTTCGTAATATCCCCCCGCGGCAATGCAAGATGAAACAAGTTCCAGAGCTCCTTTCCTTTCCTTTTCTCTCTCTCTCTCTCTCTCTCTCTCTCTCTCTCTCTCTCTCGCATTTCAATGAAACAATGACCGGAGACGCGCAGCCGGAAGAAAGCCGAAAGGTGACGCGCCGAATAGGAATCAGCTCAAAAATCAAGTTTGCGGATCTTCAAGCCGACAGTTTGTTACGCGCCCGACGCGGCTGTGATTGAAAAGCCGGTGAGCTCGTCTCCTTTCGGCTTCCGGGACACGCGCGCCAAACTTTAATTACGAGTCTATTGGAGGGCTCGTTAATTGCTTTGGAAAAAGGAGACCAGACCAGAGGCGAGAGAGAGAGAGAGAGAGAGAGAGAGAGAGAGGGACTGAGAACATGGGAGAGAGAAGTTGGCTCTCGTGGCCAATCGACGTGAAGGAGCTTATCGGGGATTGGCTTTTTCCGCTTTTAGCTCGCGCGAGAAAAAAGTTAGATGTTAGCTGGCCCATGAAAGGTATATGGATTTTTTGAATCTTTACCAGACGAGGTGTGCGGAAAACGAGTTGTGAGCTTGAGCTGGCACAGTTAATGGTGTTGTTCAGCTTGTTTATCGTCAGTGATTTTTCGCGATGTCAAAGTGCAGACTCGGACAGTTTATCAAATTGTGGGTAATGTCATTTATATGTTTTATAAAAGACCTGAACTGTGTCGTTGTTAACCAATTTATTTTAACTCTGTATGACTTATGGAGATGCAACAAAGTAGTAAATCAGATTTACTACTTTAATAAGTCTGAACAAATTTGTCTTCTTCTACTGATCCATATATGTTTTAAATACTAGATGGATAGCGACTAGACGGTTAATATTTTGAATACGGCTAAACGGTTGAACAGAATTATGGTTTAAAGGAAGCTTTTTCATTTATAAGCTCTTAATTTAAAGAAGGACTACTGATGTAGAACAGATCTAAAGGAAATAGTACATACAATAACAAGTGGTTATACCGTAATACAATTACACTCTCATTTTAATGTTTGCACAAATAAACTTGTAATTTTAGAGCATTGAAATTAAACTATCTCTAATTGAAATTGAGTGTGAATCAATTACTAATTTTGATTTACTTGAGTACTTTGATTAGAATAATTATTATAAATATAGCAATCACAGAATAATTATTATTGATTATCGCGTATATTTCATTAATATCCTCGTGTATCCTCTCCAACCTCTTAAGGTGCACAGAGTATGGAGAGGCATCGTAATTGATCATAAACATTGAAGTGTTGAAGATAATTAATTTTGCCTGGAGTATTAGAATGGAACGTGATGCACTATATATATATATATATATATATATATATAAACTCTATCAGTTTAAATTATTTTATGCAAAAATCACTTTATTTTCTTAATTTAATAAATACAATTTTTCAAAACAGTCTAATTTTATTGCTACATACTATAACTGAAATCAATAATATACTACTATAGATTTAACTGTAAATCAATAAATCGAAAAATAGATTAAGTATTCATGATATAAAAATCGCTTGTATCCTAACATTACATTCAGTTGTTTATATGATAAAACAATTTTAATATGTAGGATAAAAATATAATTTATATTATTTCAAAGTAAATTAAAAGATTATCTCGCTTTGTACTATTTTTTCGTATAAAAAATAGAAAATTTTTGTAATTTAGAAAATGTGTTTGAATCAGTATTATAAAAAATAAGTATTGCTCAGTTATGAAGTGAAACAGCTTTTTCAATATCACGACAAAGCTAAAGTTTAGAGCCTGTGAAAGTAAGTAAATGTAATTCTCAATGTTTTTAAAAAGCTGCCCAAAGGAATTCAAATTGAGTAAAACGACGTGGGTGATGAAAACGCGGATCGATTTGCGACTCATCACAGCGGATAAGCTACGTACTCGTATATACATTTCCGATAGAAGTCACGGGTGCGAGCGAGAGGGAGAGAGAAGACGTATAGCCGTCGCGTAAAAGGATGGAGAGCACGAGAGGGAAGGCGACACACGTACACACCTATACGGAAGCGAGGGAGTTTGATAAATGCTGCGAATTCGCGGAATTTCCGGATAGTTGCCGTCACGCTGTCGTGCGGAAATTCGACGTTGGATCGCCGGGTTTTTCCTGCGGTCGAAGGGAGACGAGGACGGGGAGAGTTTTTTATGGTGCTCAAAATTGTGCGCGGCTGATACCACAGGGGCGTTAATTTTTTAACATGCTGTGTCTGAATTGGAGAGCACAATCGGTTGTGTTAATATAGTCAGATAGACATAAATAAAATATCGTCAGCATGAATTTAGAATTTCTACTCAATCGATATGTCGTTTCGAGATATAGACACACACCAATTTTCAGATATAAAATTATTTGATTGACGCTTGAAGTAATCATATTTTGTGCTTAATCTCTCTTAAAAAAGTGATGGATTAAATCTGTCATCACAATAAGACTGCTTTCATTGGTTGTTGCTCGCTCATTTGATTGGTTTACATAGAATAAGCGCCAAAATCGAATATGCTTGAATTTTGAAAATTGAATTCTTAAGTTTGTATTTAAAACTGGAGAATTAAAATGATATAAAAAAAGTTCACTATTTTATTTATCAAACTTACGTTATTATCTTATAATTTAAACTAATTAAAAAAAAATTTTAAACTGAAACTAACTAACTTGATCATGTTCATAACAACAAAAACGAAAAATAAATTAATTAATAATACGCGCGAAGCGCGTTGAATATAGCTAGTTAACTCAAAAAAGCCATTCATATCAGTCAAGAGCTACAGCTATTTCTAGACTGTTTCACAATTTAGAATCGTAATTTTGTCTCTGTGTGTGTGTATATATATTCTCCACTAACATGCAAAAAAACGTTTCGCAATCCATAAATTGTTCACCCTTAACCTAGAACTTACTCTCACAGTTTTGTGCGATCTAGTCAAATTCATTCGGACGAAAAAGCCTTGCTCACCGGCTCTCCTTCTCACTACCCGAAGAATAAATTCTCAGGCTCTTCGTGCCTCAATTATACACGGCAGTGCCTCTGGCGCGCAAAACAATGAGCAGTCGACTGTACTCTCTTGCTCTCTGGCTAGTTGGAGAAGCCAGCCAAGCGAAAGAATCATCGCGATCGCCGTCCCGGAAAGGAGAGTATAAGCAATAGCGGCTGCTGCTGCTGGTATCTCGCGTCGAGTGAATATGCGCGCACGTGCACTGCACCGCCGACGCGCATACGTGGAAATGAGAAGCGATAGCCCTGCATGAGTGGCCGGGAAAAGCCACTGCTTGCGGTAGGTAGGTCTATCCGTTCCAGCCGAGAAATGAACTCTACAGGACAGGAGAGCAAGGATGGTAGTGTTTGACTTGCGAAGTTAATACAGCAAGGCTGATCCGGTATAGTTGGTACGAAAATTGGTCACTTCTTAACCAGAAACTAACCAAAAACTAATGACTTTTCTTGTTGGTATGTTTATGCTTGGATGATGCTCATTGATTTATATGATTTTTCGTATTCACTATAATAAAAATTGTATGGTTTCACTACTGCGTTCATTTTTTCAATAGAAGTTTTTCCTCTTGTTAGTAAACTTTCACGTGTAGCATTATATCCGCAAGTATTTATTTATTTACAACGTTATGAATTTTTAAAATAACTGCTGTGCATGTCCGTACAGCAAATAAATTTGAGAAATATTTTCTAAAGTATAATTGAAATTTAAAATTGTAAATATTTATTTGAAAGCAAATGAATGATGTAGTAGTTTCCTTTACAGCGCTCTTTGATTGAAAAAAATAAAAAGCGACATAAAAACATGTTATGTTATCTGATATACAAAAACATATTCGAGTATTCTGACTGATACGGAAAAATATGAACTACATCCTACATTTAGAAAGACTTGAGACAATATTTCAAGAAAATATGGAAAATGACTTGTTAACTATCAAAGCTATTGGTCTAAATACAGTATTTCTGCTAAACATGTAATATCTCTTCTGAAAAATAGTTATATCGTAGTATTACGTATGTTACAAAATTTAATAATAATAGACTACAAAATAGTGTGAAAGTTTTCATTTATGCATAGACAAGACTAAATATAATTTTTTTAATCGATCAATTTATATTCTTTTTATAAAATGTGCATTATCACTCTGAATCCGTGTCAACTGCAGTGAAGCTCTCCAGAATCCAATTAATGAAAGAAAACTTGGAACTGTTTCTCGAGCGCACGTGGTCACGTCTCGGGCCAAAGCATTTCAATATTAAAATATCCCAGCGTTTAGTCGACGCTGAATATCCTATTTAATAACGTTCTTTAATAATCAAGTCGGCCTCTCTCGGTCGCTCAGCTTTAATATCCTCGCGTCGGCCGAAGAAAAGAAGTGCAAAGATGTCGAGGAAAAAAACCCTGTCAGAAGAAGAATACGCAAAAGAAGCGGGAAGAAAAGAGGGGTATCGGATAAAGAGAGTATTGGAAACGAAACAAAGCGAAAAATAAGAGAAGAAGAGCGGCTGAGAGTGTGAGCGAGAAGGGAGCAACAGAGACTATGAAAACGGAAGCGAGCGATTCCTCGAAACGATTTTCTACGAGCGTGTCATCGCGTGTGATTCAACACGGCAGTAGCGCGCGCCTCATGTAATCGCAATATGCTTCGAGCTGCTGTGTAGAGCACGTGTATAGAGAATAGCAGAAAGAGCAAACAAAAAAGGGCAAAACAAATATGAAGCAGAATAAAGAATTGCGTACAAGTTGATTTTAACATTGCAAGGTTAGTTAGAAGTTGAATATTTTGCTAAAAGTAGGCTAGAAAGACTAGAAAGCCAAATTGAACCATGCGGTAAATTTTATAAAAATATTTTCTTATTTTGCCACATAGGATAGCAATTCGAATAGTATTGTGTTGCTGTACCTACATAATTGTTTTTCCATCACTTTATTCTTTTACAGTTTGTCCGCAATTCGGAGAAAAATGGATATCTCATTTCTTTCTATGATCGTAAATGGTTTGATTTGATGTTAAAAAGTTTGTTGGTCTGATTTTAGTTTTCAAAAGAAAGTGTATCACAAAAATTCTGCTAAATTTGTTTTGATTATTATCATCTCTCATCCCGAGTACCGATAAAACCAAAGTTCAAACCGAGAAGTACGTATAGAATTTCTCTCACACCCAATTCAATGTATATGTAGCACGGGTCGCTCCTTCAGGCTTCTTTTATAGTTGCCTTCGGAGCGCTCCCGCGCTCCTTGATCGCAGCTGAAAATAATTTTGCAGTTACACGCACGTACGAAAGCCGAACATAGCCGGAAACCCAGTTTACTCGCGAAGATCTTCGTCATTCCCGCATTAGCCCCAGAGACTGCAATTAACCCGTTCCGTTGAAATCCATGTACACTTGGTCCGGGAGCGTGTTAATCTCTCCTCCTAAGTAGCAGCCGGTCGCCGAGAGGACTGGATAGCCAACGAGACCAGAACACAGAGGGAAACAGAGCTCCCGCAGCTGTGAGGCGACACAGTCGTCGTGCTCGTCCCGTCGAGGCTCGCACAAAGCCACGCGGGAAGACAGGCATCAGTGTCGTCTTTAATTGGCCAAAGTCCTGCGGGAGAGGCGCGATCGCACGTACACCTGACCCTCCTCCGACTGCTAATCGAATCGAATGGCTGGGCGAATTTCGCTTTTCGCGCGTCGCCTGCGGTTCGTTTTCTTCTGTGACAGGTGATTCGGTACAGGTCGATAGGCGAAACAGACGGATCTATCCATTTTCGATGGAACTATCACTCAGGGGCAGGTATATCGGGTACAGTGGCGTGTCGACGCGTGAAGAATTAATCATTTATTCGCGGCAAAGTGTCATTGTGATCTTTTATTGGCTAGTTGTCAGATTGAGGGAACAACGGCGGTGCGCGTCTTTGAAAATTATTCAGTTACAGTTGTTATTGTGTTCAGGGAATTCTATTTTAAAGGCTGAAAATTTATCTGTGTCAATTCATACAATTCTTAAAGTTGCAAGTCTGATGCAATGCCAAATTATAACTACGTTGAAGTTTTTCTGGAAACGTTAATTTACTGGGCAAAGGTGCTGGATCTTTTATGAAAAGAAAATGCAAGCTCTGTGTTTATGCAATCAACGTTTGAATTGAAATTTGAAACTTTGGATTAGTAATAGTAGATTCAAGCTATTGAGATCAAGCGTCAAGTGCATTTTGAAGCATGCATTCTGCTTCATACGTACGGCTTTGTTCTCGCCATCAACAATGAATTCTATATCTATAAAATAAAATATCTGTCAAATCAGTAATAATACCCTTTCAAAGTAAAATAGATCCAACGGACACGTAAGATAACACAGAAACAAGAGAATTACGTCGGCGCGAACTTCTTTATGCTCCTTGATTAATGAAAGTAAATACGTCTACAATAAACGAATGCGAGCTCGAGGCGGCAAACTTTGCACCCATAAATACGTCGGCTAGAAAAGTTAGTCCAAAAAATTTCTCGCTTTAATTCTTGCACACACGACGTGCAACTTACTCTTCGCTCGTATACGCAAACCAAAAGTTACGACGTACCTCGTGCGCAAATGTTTCCCTAACGAGCGGAAGTATTGCTATACTGAACGCCTAACTTCTTTTCGCACAAACTCAACAACAAAATAACTCGAAGGTAATTCGGAAACGAGAATTAAATTTTTTTCCACTTTAGTACGCTAAAAAGATGCACTTAGGTGTAATAGAGACACAAGAGTAAAAGTCGGGCTCTAGGTAGACCAAACATATCGTAAATCGAACAATGAGTATTTCCTTCCTCCCTCGTTCTTCCGTGCCATTACCCCCATCTATATTTCATTCGCGCTCTCCACTTCGGCTACGCTATTTCTTTAGCTCATTCGAGTTTCACTTGACTTTATTACATTGTAACATATGATGTACGAGGGAATGACTGATAATCCAAGTGCAAAGGTGTATTGTAGCCATATACCGGTGTACTCAATTTAGCAGCCATGTCAAGTAGAAAGCTATGTGAAGAAAACTTGGTTAGAAAAATTTCAGAAAATATTCTACATTTTGACTTGTTACTTTTACAGTTTTCATTTTAATCATTCTAAACAAGTATGAATTAACTTTCTACTACATTTATTTGTATAGCAAAACATGTAGATCGTGTTAGTCAATATTAAGGTACTAGTATCGTTTAGAAGGCTAAAAAATGACCAATTTTTAACATTTTTTTTGTCGTTTCCTTTATTTT
>JAYJLV010116822.1:0-10865 GCA_036873485.1 Torymus texanus | reverse complement strand
GTGTGTGTGTGTGTGTGTGTGTGTGTGTGTGTGTGTGTGTGTGTGTGTGTGTGTGTGTGTGTGTGTGTGTATATAGGAATCCCGCGCAGAGGGAGTGTCGTGAAAGTGGCGCTATTATTCACAAATTACGCTTGCGCGTTTGCTCCGAAAAAGGTCGGCTGTGCGCTGCTTTTGAAATACCTTCGATGTAAATAGTCTTCACTATAGCGCGCGCGAAGGAAAAGAAAGTGCGCGCGCTCTCGATTGTGCATGTGTGTTGCGTCTGCGGCTGTTTGAAGAGTATAAATAAGGTGATAAATTGATGGAGGTGAATGCTCGTTAGTCTGTTGATCACGTAAAAATAGTATTAATTATTATTGTTATTGCGAAGAAAGTGTAAAGTTATGTGATGTATTGAAGATTTTTTGATTGATCCCATACCCTCACATACAATATATATATTCATGATTAATGTATATTAAAAATTGTCATTCACGCTACTAGTTCTCAGAGGAACAACTAAGTATTTACCAAAGTATCGTGTTACTACTATTATAGACAACTTTTGCACAACGATGAAAATCTTTTAATTTTACCACGAAAAAGATGTAACATGATAAGGTAAAGGAAGCAGTACTATAACAACTTTGACCATATTTTTTTATAATCTTTTTTACTATTAAGACTAAGCATAATACATGAAAACTAATCACTTCAGCAAATAGCTCGGCGTCTAAAGGTTGATTTTTAGAGAAACTATGTTTTCTTTCATTCGTTGGTGTATTAAGATAATCACATTAAAAGAAAATATTTATCGGCTGGTGTAGTGGAACACGCTAATTTATTTGGAACCAATGGTGGCACGCCTGTTCGAACGTAATAGCGCGACTATACTTTGGATTGATATGAAAGTCAAGAGGTACCTAAAGTGGAAAAAAAGTTTCGCTATAATACGCATCCTCAAAATTAGCCTCGAAAAATTTGTAAGTATCATGTCATGCACTACTTCAAGGAGTACATTAACAAAATAATGAATCCACTACATTGGTAACACCATAAAGGATACTAACAATTTAAGGCTGTTATCGTCTTAACCGTTTATTGTACATTGTTTACTGTTGTCACACTACTGATTCCAAAATTGGCTTTGTCCCAGTACGAGTTCCTTTATCTTATAATCGAATCTAAAATAATAAGCGATTGTTTACAAGCATTTTTATCACAATGTCTCGATAATTGTTAGTAAAAGTAAAAGCCAATAAAGAAACCATATGATGTTTCATTTTAACTCCACGATATTGCATACCATATGATGTTTCATTTTAACTCCACGATATTGCATACGTAACCACTTCGATATGTAAGATATTTGAAATACCGTTTTATTACTACTTTTATTTCCTATTATTTAGTATTTTTTACTATTGTATCTACAAATATCAACAGACTAATTCTAGTAAATTAAAGTATATTTTTAGTATTATTTACTATTCATTTAAAATATGAAATAATAGTAATTCAATACGACAAATAGCATCTGTGCAAAACATGCATACTCACATACTATATAATAAAAATTATTTATACCACATTAATTTTAAAATCACAAATGTAGTATGATTTTTCTGCAATTTGAAAAGTAATGTATATTTAAGTAGATTATTTATCTCATGTGTCATTTTTGGTACAAGCGAATTAATAATTTTATAACCATGTAAAAGAAATGCTATTTTAGTTTAGTGAGCACAATTCGATACTTGCGAAAATTTAAAAAAAAACTAAACGAAATTACAACAACACTGATCAGAAGGGTGTTGGGATCCGTATCACGGATTTTGTTGAAACTTTAAAATAGAATGTAAAAATATACGCAGGCAGCCGCAATTTTAACGACGCTAATGCTTCAATAAGATATGAACAAGTTCTGAATATTTTCAGATTTATTGAGATTTATTGATCTTACTCAAGAATTTTGAATTTTTCTAATTTCTGCATGAAAAAACATATCCTAAAGTTTTAGCCGAATCCGTGATCTGGAGGCCTGACACTCTCCAGATGAATTGAAAAATGTATTTAATTTACTACACATCATAAAATAATCAATATCAGAATAAGTGCATAGTTTATCTGCTACTTATAGGTGAATACGTGAGATATCAAGGATCTAAGTAACTATAATTGTTTCCATTGTCAGTGTTTTAAGAGTTTATAGTATAGCTATTGCGTAAATCGCGCCTATACTTACTATACGCATGGTTTTCGATGCGTAGAAAAATGTGTAAATAGTTTTAGACACACTGCGTGTAAATACGCCATTTTATGCATCAATATCAACGCTGAGTGTAGGTGCTTTACGCATTCTACATGAAAAACGCATTTTCGGTCATCGAAAAGTTTTGCAAGTAGCACACGCTAAAAAATTTATAAACGGCCATTCAAACCTTGCTAGTTGTTGGCGCGTCCACGAACCGGCCGGCGCGACATACAGTCCCCGTTACAGGTTGAGGTTATAACCGTAATACGCACACGTAGGAGAAATCCCACGAAACAGGCAACCAGGCAACCAGCAAACCAGCTCTATTATCGAGACATCGAGCGACGTCTGCCGTCCACGTGGTGACGACTGGTGCTGTATATATTGTCGCGTGTCGCCCCTCCCCTTGCGCTCTAGACTCTTCTATAACGTCGCTGTAACGGCAGCACTGCCGACTGCGCAGCCTGCGCACAGGGGTTATATCTTGACCACGCGTGCGCACTGCGCAGCAGCCAGCAGCGCTTTAAAAAACTCACACTATAAAATACACACTCACACACAGAGAGGCAGGGCGCGCTGGGCGAGCCAACTATATAGTCCAGCCACTCAACTGCGGTTTTATTTGTAAACACGCGGGCGGTGCGCGGTGCCTAGTACCGTATTGTATACGTATATATAGCGCTCGGGCCTAGGCGGCGCGACGACGACTAGCGGCGAGAAGAGACGAGCGGGCGAGAGAAGAGCTACATTGCTACGTACAATATAATTGTAGTAAAAAACATGGACGCGTACGAAGAGCAACGGAAAAAAGATTGGGAGGACCTGGACGTTACCCGGGAGGAGCTGCACACCCTCACGGAATGCATGAAAAAGGAGGAGTTCCGCAAGCTACTCGTCGAGTACGCGGAAGAGGTGAGCGACCCGGAGAACCGCAAGCAGTACGAGGAGGAGGTCCGGCTGCTGGAGCGCGAGCGGGGCGTCGACGTGACGTTCGTCAACCCCGAGCCCGGTTACGTCATCAAGACCAGCCTCGACGGCCGGCTCAAGTGCTTTCTGAACATCGGCAAGAGCGAGCGGGTGGGCAAGCCGACGAGCCAGCCGGCCGCTGGCGAGAAGGGCCTCAGCTGGTCCATACCGTACGTCCTCACGCCGCCGCGCGACGACCTGGACAAGAGCAACGCGCGCTGCCGCGTCTTCGACGTTGTCTTCCACCCGGACACTGTCTACTTGGCGCAGAAGAACACGCGCTTCAGGGACATCGTCAACGACACGGCCCTCGACGGCGTGGAGAACAACTTCAAGGTGATGACACGCAGACACGCTATACGTGCTGCATATTATAGCAATACGTGACCTACAGCGCTATCGATTCTTCCGGAACGTTTGCTGTCTTCCACCTTTGCTCGGGTTATTTCGATTTTACCTCGTGGCTGTCGTTTTTACTATGACTGACGAAAACTGATGAATTTATGTCAGTAGTTGTGGGGATAAGAGCCAATTCCGCGACGTACGTACATCGCGGCCCGACGTCTTTTTTGCGCCGCGACGTATATAGAGCTTTTATTGTTGCTAGGTCGCACCGCCGCGTTGTCGTGGCCGTCGCATGCACTGCATTATCGTAAACAATAATATAAACATCGTTGCATTGTTTGTACATGACGATAAGGAGTGAGCTTATGTAATGAAATTCATAGGAAGTACACAATAACAGAGGGTCAATAAATTTTAATATTGATCGTCGCGGGACTTCATTCATGAATGCAACACGCATGATTGCTCCAGTTTAATACACGACTCGGAGTTCCTATATTAAGACGCAAGTGTCAGGGTTGTTCGATTGTTTATCTGCCTGAATGAATGAACGAATATCATTCTGATAATGGCATTGATTTTTTTATGATTTTCAGGCTCATGTGATAAAGAATGCAATCACTTGTTGGTATTGCATAATTATTATAAAAATATTATCACTGATTAAATTTTGTTTATTTATGTTTACAGTGGAATTTTCATTAGGAAGTAAATTTTTTATTATATGTATATTATATATTATTAACTTGCAAAAAATAATTTTTTTTAATTTCTTAATTGTTACTTTGATATGCTTGTATTCAATAATTCTAAATAGTTGTATAAAAAAAATTTAACTAATAGATTAATCATTGAGTACAAAAAGCTAGTAGTTTTATCTTTTGGCTTTACTTATAACTTTTTAAATATATTAAGTATATCATTTCTTATTTATAGGTTAAGTTGGATCGAAAGAATTTAAAGTATCCTAAGATGAACTTTAAAGGAGTTAGTCAACCTACAGTAATAAGGAGACCTTGCGAAGTGCCAGAAGAAAAATTAAACATAGAGCCTGAAATATATCAGAAACTTATGTCAAGTTATGATACTGCTAGGGAACGGCGGCCAAAAGTATCTGATAAACCTGAAAGATCTACTCCAAACACTAAATATTACAAATCGAGAGATAAGACTGAAAATAAAAATTCAACATATACAACGCCAAAATTTATTGTAAAGCATCAAAGTGAACTGGCAATTGATGAGTTTATAAATTCTAAAGATGCCAAGATGCATGCTGCAATTCCTAAAAATTTAGTTGTTGATATTCATCTTCCATTACTGTCATCTGCTGGTGATGCAACATTAGACGTTCAAGAACGCCATTTAACATTAAAAAGTGAAAAACCAGCTAAATATTATTTAGAACTGCCTTTATCATACAGAGTTAACCCTGATAATGGTACTGCAAAATTTGACACACAAGACAGGAAATTAACGGTCACATTACCTGTTCTTCGAGATAGATCTTTCCATGATACAAAAGAGGATAGTGGTGTAGAAAGTGATCATGGAAGTCCTATACCAGAATTAGAAATTGTAAGCAGTCAGTCGATGAATGAAGATTCAAGTGATTCACAAAAATCTGAAAATGATCCTTTAATTAGTGTTTTGAGTGAAAACAAAGAAACGAAAAGTGATTGTGTTGATACAGCTTTGCGGACTAGTGAAAATGTGAAAGCTGCTGTATCATTTATGAACCCTAATGTAAAGTACTCTCTTCCAACATTTACCTGTAATATTTACGAAAATGTTTTAGCTGTCACCATACATGTTAAAAACGTAGATTCAGAATCTATACAGCACAAAATATTAGAGAAGAATACTGGTCTTCACATTTTACTCACATCCATTGGAGCTGGATTTTTCCCTTTATATTATTCATTATGTTTAAAAATAGAACAAGATACAGTTTTGTCAGAATCTGTAACAATCGAGCCATGGGACAATAATGTTGTGTTATCTATTAAAATAAAAACTGCTGGATCACTTTCTCAGTACTATGCTGGCTTGGATGAAGAATATATGGAACTTAAGGATTTCTCAGCAGCCACATCTATTAAAAATAAATTACAAGCACTAGTGGTAAATACTTTATATATTTCATTTCAGTAATCAATCATTTATTTTTTTCTAATATGTAAAAATTAATTTATCAAATCCAATTAAAGTAATAATCAAAAATTAAAATTTTAAAAGTAATCCCTATTTAATTCAAATGTAATTTATTTTTATAATACAGGAAAATCCAGAATTGGAGACTGATCAAAATGTAGAGGTTATCAGAAGTGGCACCGAAGTTATTGTAAATGTTCGCTCTCATAGTTTAGACACAGATGATGAATATGAACATGAAAGTGAACAACATTCTTCCCAGTCAGAAGACCGAAAGAGAAGTTTTATGCAATCAAGATCTGTTTCTGAAAGTAGCGGTGATGAACTCTCAAGCAGTATTGGTAGCATTAATGGAAATATAAGATACAAAAGTATCTTGAAATCAAGTATTGATGATAATACTGCTGTAGTATCGTCAGTAAGCTTTAATGAATCAATGCACGAGTTTAATTCTGAGTCGGAAGGTTCAAGTCTAAAGAAAACCGTTAGATTCAATGATGTAGTGTCTCGTCAACTTTATAGGTAAATTAAATATTTAAAATAATTGTAATATTTAAAAATTTGCAAGTATTAAAGTAAAAATATGATTATAATTCTGTATTAAACTGCTTAAATTATATAGAAAATAATTATTATAATATTTATTAATTTATTTTATATAATAAATGAATAAAAATAAACATTTTTATTCCTTTTAAAAGAAAATAAGTTTACTTTAAGTATTAAGCAAAATTATTGATGAATAAAAATGGGATTATAGGTCAAACTCAAGTATTTTGGGTCAACGTAAGAAAAATCAACGAAAACTGCGCAACAAAAAACGTGCACACGAGCGACGTATGAGCGAGAGTGAGAACTCCGAAACGGAAGAGCGCGAGAAGTACAAAGTGGAGGTTAAGATTGAACCGGAGCGTGATGCGGTTGACGTGGTCCGACCCATTTTACACCAATCAAACAAGCGTACGGAAGCCCACAAAACTGCCAATATCGAAATTGAGCATTCGCCGCGTAATGCGAATAACAAACGGAAGCAGAAACGTAATGCGGCAGAAACAAGCGGAACCGCCATCAAGAATAAGGAGAAAACCGAGACTGAGAACCATTCCGATGGCGACGAATCGTCCGAAGCGAAAAACGATATGCTGTTCGACCTCGACATTTAAAAAGTAAAATTACTGCATGTATTATGCCGAGGAAAATGGTCATAGTGTGTGATAACCTTTTTAGATTAAGATGTAGTTTGAAAGTTTGATGCCTTCGTAGGGATGCGAAAATCGGAAAAAATTCATTTTTAATTCAGAATCGCGTAACTTTTATTACAGAAAAGAAAATGCTACGTAATCGAGTCTTGGATACGGGAGTAGAATTGCTGGATCAATGTCGAATATTCTACGTACTATATTATTGCATAATCAATTTATTAAATAAATTTATACTTAGATATATGTATACATAGGCTACCATAATGCGAACGTTTATATGAGATTATCGAAAATAGAGACGAAAAAAATAAGAAAACGTCAAAAAAAACAAGAAAGAACGTTAGTAGCAGCTCGTTAAAAAATTTACATATGCAAGTCTTGCAATGCCGTAATCGCCGTTTCTTGCATTCTCTTTTTCATATGAAATTTTAACGTGAGCTTAAGGTATTAACTTTTTTAATCATGACAGTTGAAATTGTACAAATATTAGTTTATGCGGTAATAACAAACAAAATGAAAAAGAATATTTCTTTTTGCGATGGAGGACGAGGAAATTAATGCCTGTTCATTTTCTGGGAGCAAAAATATGTTCCTTCAAACTTATAAGCATATGTGAGAGATAGCGGGAAAACAGTCGGTAGCACTCTTGCATTTGATAACAACCGTGCGATTATTTACCTTTTTGAGTTTGCTTTACACTTCACATTAAGCTAACGCTATGGCATGTGATGCCTTCCGCGTGGGGCAGTTATGTGAGTAACTGAGCATAAAGAATGTTTTTTAACCGCGATGCTAGAAAGAGAAAAGTTACAGAAAAGTTTAATTTAGTATAATTAAGCATACATTGATAGATTTTTATATTTCTAGTTATCGTAAATTGGTTAGGTTATTATATTTATAAATGCAAATTCCCAAATTAACGTTAACTTAATAACACCGATTTATTTTTAATAATAAGCAGGTAGAAATTCGAAATACTAAATAATTATGTAATTATCTGTGATAAAACGTCTATACTTGAAAAAGGTTTTTTTTTTTAATAATAAACGTGGCTTATTTTGAAAAATTTATTAGAACGCAGGCATTCTTTATTGATTAAAATTGTACATAACTAATTATGATATTTTACAAACGTTACGACAACAATGTTATATTATTATGGATAGCAAAATTTATGATTATCTTTTTGTTAAGCCGTTTGCTAAATTAAGAAATTTAGCACTGTCAGAAAAACTTTATTTAGATACACTTGACTTGAACTTTAATGAAATTTTCAGCATGAGTAATGATATATCACGATATACAAACAATTAAAGTTCAATTTCTAGCACCGCGGATAATAAAATGTAATCATTTGAATGAGTACCAGTGTTTAACGAGACGCTGCGCATAAACTATGTCAAAAAGTGATAAAAAAATAATTTTTAAATAAATAGGTTAGAATAAATAATCGAAAATTCTGTTATTTCTTTTTAAACCTAATCTATGTGATATTGAAAACTGCCAAAAGTGTAAATATTAGGCGAACAAATCATTTGATAAATTTGAATCGGTAGGCTATGAATTCAGTTAAGAAAGTATGATACTCTTTCTTTCGTGATATTACATAGACAATTTCATTTATACGTTTTTTCAAACAATTATACTTCATTGAAAATAATATTTAAAATACATTGGAATGTACACAAAAAATCTTCTTTATATTTCGATATATGTTTATCATCAATCAAATAACTAACAATCTTATAATTTGGTGTGTGTTAAAAAAAAGCTACAGAAACGTGAGCCTTTCTACTTGTATAAGAACGAAATTAATCTTCATCTATTAAAAACTTGACGAATCATATCTGCATTGCCCCGCACGGCGTAACACGAATGTTTCTGCTCGAAGTACATAAATTCAGTGACTTTTTCGATCCAGTATGAAATGCGCGTTGCGACTTCTGCCACGTGACAACATTCAGGTATAGGCAGAAAGAAAGAGAATGAGACCTAATTTGACCGGTCGTCGATCAGCTTTTTCGAGCAAATCCGACGGCAAGCGCGACTCGACCTACATTCGCGCAAAATAGGAATAAACGGCGAAACGAGAAAATTGCCCTGCAGAGTGCACGAGACTCGAAACGCGTTTATGCATGTGTATATACGTTGATATAGGTACGGGGGCTGTTGCCCGTAAGCAGTGAGCAGATTTCATATTTTTCGATTCAATTATCTCATAATGAATATGTAAACGCACGGATGCCATATAGCCCAAATGATAGAGTATCGATGTTGCTACATTTTTGCATTTTATGATTCAGCTCGGCATTCGGCTGCGATGTCTATATTTGATGATCGAAAAATTATATTCTAATATCGATTTAATGTCATCGTTATTTAAGATTAATTTTTAATTCAATAATTGCGAATATTTACTCGTTCGGTAATCATGTTATAAACAAGCTTTAGTAATAATGTACACTAGCCGAAATTTGCGAATTTAAATTATTTTTAGTTGAAAATTAAAATATTTTTCTATTTATATATTATAGTTTTATATACTTTAGAAATTATTTTAATGTTTTTTTGTTATAAAATGAAATATCGTTTACCATATTATAGGGATTATTAAAATACACATAATTATCTATAATTACATTATTTTTTTCGGTACGTAACATGTGTTTAAAAGCAAAATTATTTATAAGTAGTATATTATTATAATACCTTCATATATACATAAAAAGATTTGAAAACTATTAAAAAAAAGTTTTTGAGATCAAAATTATGAAATTTTATTAATTAATGAACTAAAAAAGACTAAATTACCGGATTGAGTTACAAAATATAGAATGAGTTTTATTGTAATTTCAATTCATATAACATTACTCTTTTATACTGGAATTTAAAACCAGAAATTCATACTTCACAGACGCCGCACGTTCATGCCGAATGATTCGGCGTGCCTAACAATCGCGCGAACAAAAGCCCTTCTGTCTTCGGTAAAAGCTCGTTGAGAAATCCGCTGTTAATTACCAAGCCGCGCTCTACAAATGCCCCGGCGCGCGTATAATCCAAACAACGCGAACAATGGCCATCAGCGCGAAAAGCCATAAAAAATGCGCCGCCTCGCAAGCGAAGGAGTGAAGAGGACGGGGTGGAAAAAAGACAGAGCGAGTCCAGCGATACAAAAGGAAAATGGCGCTCTGTGCGCACATACATAGTAGGTTGCATTAAAAATCGTTTATTAGCGAGCTCTGAAAAGGTGAAAGAAAGTCGAGCCTTCCGTCACAATAACCTGCCCGAAATACGGAGCTGCATATATATAGGGAATGGGATTCTCGTATTTCCAGAGCGCAGACTGATATCAGTGTGTATTCTTAGAGCTGTAGGTGCGCGAACAATTTAATTTGCGGTAGCTTGCATTTTTTTCTCGATGCGAGCTTTTGGTAGGTTTTGCACGTAGAGCCACTCATATTACATTGATATTGCTTATCAGGGAGGTTTTTTGAAAAGATAGCAGTGAAGGTTGCTGATATTAACATTTTAATATATATTTTCTAATCTGAAATTGTCTTTCGGGCAATAAATTTTTTACGATTTAATTTAATTTCTACGCAGAAAGGCATCGCATATATATGCATTATAATAAAGTAGAACGGGAAATCGATGAATAAACTTTAATATTTAACTGAAGAGAAGCTTTTTAATGAAGTAACTTCGGATAAAAAGAAATTTAATAAAAAATTGATTGAACGGTTTTTATTGGCAGAAATGCATTATAACTCACCACACGTATCTCTGTAAGAACGCATTTCCTTGGCTTACTATAATAATAATAATAATAATAATAATAATAATAATAATAATAATAATAATTTCGGAGCTTCTCTCAAGACATAACTCACAAGGAAAGTACACTTGGTGTCCGCCTCCGATTTTCATGAAACTTCGCATGTGAGTAGAGTGCCAAAAAATATTCG